>JAULBZ010003928.1:0-15581 GCA_032360805.1 Neoturris breviconis
GTTCGAGCCGGAACGTATCACGATCTCAACTCTCTCCGGCCGGAATTCCGGCCCAGGCCGGAAGAGTGGCATGTCTGATCTGCTGGACCACGTCACACAGTAGGGACAAATATTAAATATATATATTGAAATGAGGCCCATGCGACTACTCAAGCCAATATAAATTGTGATATTTTACGAGTCTCGCAAAAAACATAAACAAAGAATTAAACCAATCAGCTTTGTCAATTTATGCAGTTTTTGTCGGTATTCATGAACATCCCGTTCAGTGCGCTCACGTAGGGATGTCACTGCAGTGTGCTATAAAGGGTGACCCCTCTCTAGTGGAAAATCCTGGGATTTTCTTGAACTGAAAATGTGACGTTTTGTGCATTTGGCATCACCTGTGCATCTTTGCTATGCACTGCTGGTAGAACCTGGAGAACACACAAAGAAACTATATAGAATTCAAACACGTTAATTCACTACCTAGAAATAAAACTTATTATAGCTAGGCTACCTAGCTAAGCTATATAACAATAATAATTTTTAACGGCTGGGAATCCGTCGTGCATTTTTTGTACTGTAACAGATTAACTATAGTTTAGAAGTATAAAATAATATAAGTAAAGACATAGCTATATAGCTAGGGGATGCGTCCATACTGAAATTTCTACGAAAAACGCAACCACCTACCCACCTGAAAACCTCTGCGACAGTGTTCCAAAAAAAGGCCGACGATATGATGGGATGTTCCAGATCATATGATTCTCGACTCGATCGACACAGTTGACACCCAGTGACCAACTCAACAATAATGTAGACTTCTTGAAGGTTCTCCCGGTAAAATGGTGACCGAGATCCCCTGATACAAAGTAAATTTATTGCTGCGTCTGGCTGTGCTGCACAGTACACTTGCACTGGTACAATACACTGGAGAACGAGAGAACAATAACAAACCATCAAAAGCATCAAAACAAACAAAACGCGGGAAAGAGTTCTGCAAAGTACTTCGATCTCCCGAGTTAACCATCATAGCGTAATATGTTATATGCTTTTATTTTTTATACGCAAATATTTTTGTTTGGTTGCTGCTCTTGGTGCGACTCGTCCTTCCTTTCAGCCCTGCAAACAAAAAATGGAAGTGCAAGAAACTTTGACTTCTTCAGCTAATGCTGCTGAAACTGACATTTCTTCCTCTCAGGATGGTCTCAGTCTTGCTGAAAATATTCAGAACCAAGCAAGTAACATATCTTATGAAATAGAGAAAATTATAGAATCTAAAAAAGACGAGGTATAAAGCTATGTTTTCTACTTGTGGTATAATTAAAGTTCTTTAAAATAGTTAATTGCTTCTTTTTGTTTCACGGGAATTTCCCTACACATTGTTATGACGTAAAGATATTAACAGTGGTTTGATCCCTTCTGTAGAAAGAGAAGAGATGCCTCATCGCATATCCATCTGTTCTGCTATTCTCTTGCTTTAACAATGTGCACGGAGTGTGCACCATACCATCACTATGTATTTTATGCATCATTTTTAGCTGATAGAGGCTATGTGATCCAACGTCAAATATCATATCAGACTTCTCTATTGAATGTGTTAACTCACGTAGATGTTACTCAGTGTTCCAAAGGCCGGCGACATTCCATATAATAGCAGAGATGGCTAAAAACCTTTACTTGGAAACTATAAAGTAAATATCATTTACTTTACGGTATAGAAAATCTTTAGCGTAAATAAATATAACTTTCAGTAAAGATTTAACTTAACCGTAAAGTAAAAAAGATTTACCAGAAAATATTAACTTTACCGTAACGTTTATTTTCTTTACGGTAACGTTTATTTTCTTTACGGTTAATATCTATTTGTTTTTTAACTATTTTACCTTTTTGTAAAGTTTTTTAGTCATCTTAGTAAGTTATTGGGCCATTGCAGAATCCATACACCCCCTATGATATGGAAGACATGAGGATTTCCATAACGGATCTTCTGCCGCGGGATTTCCAAAACGGAATTGTTCAAAAGACAAAGGATTTCTGAAACAGATAATATCGGATGAAATAGAGAGTTTTTCCTGGTTGATACAGAATATAAGATTTATCCTAGGATGTTCGAAGCGGATTATGTTGCAAAGCAAGGATTTCCGAAACAGATGTAATCAGTGAAACAGTGTCTTCCCTACTGAAGACATTCATCCGTATGGATCAAAAACGGAAGACATTCATCCGTACGGATAAAAAAAATACAATGATAATTCTGTGTTTTGAAATACTCTGAGAATTTATGCCCAGGAAAATTCATGTGAGGTAGGATTTACCTGGAAATTATAAAAATATCAACTACTCAATTTTTTTAACTCTATTGTTCGAAATAAAAACAAATAATTACTGTTGAGGTGGGACTTTCGAGGATCGTTTATTTTCTCTTCAATTATTAACTTTAGGATGGCAAGTATCTATATAAAGCTCGGTGGGTTGCTTACACTTGGATTCCTGAAGATTGTTTATTATCTTTTCAACATTTTATCAATGAATATTGGACTGAAAAAAAGAAACTTGATGAAGAAACAAAGGATGATTCACAGGATGAAAATGTAAGCTCTCCATATTATGTACACTTCAACTGGAACATAATAATGTGAATAAGATGAACCTGTATGGAAAATGTAATGTGTGCTGCATAATGTGAGAGGAACAGCATATTATTTAAAATGAGCTACATATTTAAGATTGTGATAAGATGTAATAAGGGAATAAGCGGAAAACATGGGGTACCCAGTTCAGTTCTCCTTCATACTTTATATTATATTTTCTAGGTTAAGTTATCTGCAACGGAGAGATCTTTTTAATTGAGTGATTCTTTTAACAACAAACATGGTAGACACTCAGAGCGCTGTCGGATATTGTTTTGAAAACCTGTGATGGAGATACTTTTCTCAATCCGTGTATTACTCTTACAGAAAACAACAAATATGGTAGACACTCTTCCAATGCTGTTCGGATTATATTGTTTTCAAGAAAACTGGAAACATGTAAATCAGACAATAAAAATATTTTTAGTTAACAAAAGTATCGAAAGTACCACTTTATAACCATCTTTAAGCAGAGACCTATGAAATAGTAATATTTATCTGTTTTACAGTAGTTTGATGGTACCCCATAACCTACCGCACATGGGACCCCATATATTTCCGCCTGCCCGTAATAAGAGATATAGCTAGGTCAGCTTATTTAAGATACATCTGTTTTAAATCTCAGAAGGAATACTGTATTCCTGTGTTTTAAGTCTGCTCATTCAACCAAAATAAAATCTAGAAGCCACTGCAGCTTGAAAAATTACATCATGTATACAACTCATAACATTGTGCACTATTAAGTTGTCTTTTGCATTTCAAGAATAGTTTGACTTAATGAGTGCAAGTCTAGTGATATTGCAGTGACATCATTAAATCCCATTCTATTACACTGACAAATTTGTTGGAAATGCTACACCTGTAGGGAATTTCATATAAAGGCTTATATATTTTTTAAGGCAAGTTACTACTTTCATGTTTCTCTTTATGTAAAAATGAATTGGTCTGATCCAGTATCCTTTGCTAGGACATTGAAGTTCAAGCTTTATTTGTTATTACTTCAATGGGAGAAATTTTCCCGTGAGATTAACTTTCAAAAATCTTGCAAAGATAAACTTTTGCAAATAAGCTTCTAAAAAAAATTAGCAAGGGTTTTCGGGAAAGGTATAATTTTTGCTTTGTATTTCTCTATATTTTCATCAAAAAATATGGAATTCTATAATTATCTGTCTGATTATCTGTTCTTTAATTGAATGTCTAGTCTAATGGAATCACAAATATATTAAAGTTAATTTTGAGAGGATTGTTGTGATTTTTTTGAAAATATGCTACCTGAACCATTATTTCTAAGAATCATGCAGATGGTGATACTGATATCTTCAAATTTTGTTCATACTAACACATTTTGATATTTATATGGATATAAGAAAATTGGCAATTTTTTATTTTTTTTATTAGCGATTCGTTCTCAAGTAATGGCCACATGAAAATGTCACAGTTTTAGTCATTTTTGTGAAAAAATTCAATATTACATTTTTAATACATTATAACTCTGGAAAAAAGATATATGCGCAATCCTTATAATCATGAAGACCACAACTTATACTTTCGCAAAAACTGAATTTAAAGTTTTGTATTTTATGGTGAAAAAGTGCGCTCAGCTTCAGTTTTTAACCCACTTGTGCTCTAGGGCCAAATATCTCTATAACCTTGATCTTCTTAATGGCTGTTCTGATAGCTTACTATCTGTACTTAAAATAACAAAAAAGAAAATTCCTAAATAAAGGCCGCTCATGCCCATATTTGGCAATTAAAAATGAAAATTTTGCAGTCAGCTCAATTTGGGAAAATCCATAATGGTCAGCACTAAGTCCAAAAATTCACAAATTTATGCTGAACTAGTAGTCACCCATGCCCTCTATCAAATTCAAGAAACAACTTTTTGTGATCCCAGATATATTGAATAAAATTGTATCAAAGTTTGAAAATATATCAAACAAACATAATAAGGACTTCAAGAGTGAATGTAAATAACTATGCTTGTTCCATTACATCTTTGGAATTAATTTGCAAAAGCATGTCTGTAAAACCACAAATTTTGTCTGGGAACGTACTTTCCAGCAATGATATTTAGATACTGTTTTTCTAAGAACTTTTTATCTTACATTATTGTGAAAGATGACCTTGAGGGTCTTTAGATTCAACAAAAGTAATGCCATTTGTAACTTTACATAGTTGAAATTGGCTTGCTAGAATATGAACAAAAGTAATGCCATTTTTAACTTTACATAGTTGAAATTGGCTTGCTAGAATATGACCCACTTGTTTCAGCCCCTTGACTTAACAGTCAACAAGTTTGCCGACATGAAGCAATAGTTTAGCGAATGGTTTTTAAGACAGACCGATTTAGGTTTCGATAACGGTCAATAGCTTGATGATATTGTGATCGACTATCGACCAGGAGGTAAATAAATTAAGTGGATGGAAGAAGTCTAGAATAATCGATGCAATTAATGATACGAACAGCCTAACATAAGTGTTATAATTAAAATGCGAATTGTGAGCGAAATATATTATGGGACTAAAAATCATTTTGGCTATGTTGAGATAATAGTCCTTCGTCTACCTATTTCTTTTATTTTCTTGAAATATCATTTGTGAAATATAGTTGTTTTTTGAAATTTTACTATGTCCTACATCAAAGAATTATGTGCACGAAAAAAAAACGTTTAAAACGATTTTTGTTTACACACTTCTTATTAAACAATGATGTAATACTTTAACGTCAGAAACTTTTGCTGGAGGAAAAAAACGCAAAATCTTTTGCTGGAAGAAACTTTCACAGTTGCGGGGAATGGGACAAAAGAAGAGGAAAAATGGTTATTTTTGCAATACATAAAAGAATTATCAAAAAATAAAAAACAACGTTGTCTATGTCGTCTAGCTCTTTACATGAAATGCACCTCTTTCGTTTCCAAACCCCTTACTTCTTCGGTTGCTACTGTAGAAAATTTTGTGGTTGGGAAATTGAGAAATTTAAAGAGACTTTAGTGGGACGGAATAAATATTCGCGGTTGGACCAACGAAGAAACTTTTTCGGGAATGAACAATTCCACGAATATTTTTGACATTAAAGTAAATGACAGTTGACTTTTAGGAAAATCTTCCACAATAGTAAATTTCCGTGTGTAGATAGTCTCTGTTTTTATAGGTAGTCTCTGTTATTTTTTAGGCCATACAGCTTATGGTTAATGTAAATACCAGTGGCAACCAAGAGACCATTGTTCTCGATGAATCATCAATCAATGTCAATAGTTCTCAAGCTGATTCTACAGAGAAGGAAGAATTCTTTCTTGTTCCTACAGGTAATAAACCCACATCAAACTTTATCTTTGTGAGTTCTCTTCAATTTGATGAAAACATAAAAGTCAGGAACCTTCTATTTGCTAAAGTTGGTTCAGGCGAAGTAACTGAAATCATTCTTTCATTTTTTTCTGGGATGTTAAAAGCACTGACGTGGTCAAGCTACTTGGTGTTAGTATTGACAGCAAATTATCTTTCTATCCTCATGTCAAAGAAAAAGCAAATCAAAAAACAAAAGCTCTTTTGAGGGTTAGGAAGTATCTTACCCAATCTAAAGCGGACTTGATATTTAAATGCATATATATATATCATCATCATTTAGTTATTGCCCTCTTATATAGATGTTTTGTAGAAAACAGGGTCATACACTCATTAATAGCTGCTAGACTATATACCTTCGCTGATAGCATAACCATAAATGTACCATAACTGTACCATAACTGTACCATAACTGTACCAACACTATACCATAACCGTATACCAATGCCATAACAATACCATAACCATAACTGTATTATCACCATAATCATATCATAACAATAACCATAATTATACCGCAACCATAACCATACCGTAATCATACCATAACCATACTGTAACCATTCCATAATTATGCCATATTATTAACCTGAATCCTAGCCCCAGTACTCTGATGGCCTCAAGACCCAAGTTGATGTATGTGCAAGAAATTGTGATCCCGAGGCAGGGGGAGTCGTTGGGACAGTTTAAACTGGGGATGTTGGATTTAACCCAAATTTCTACTTTTGTTAAGACATACTACACCTTCTTTTTTCATAAGAAACCTAAGCAATGACACGAGCCTCATGTTTCTTAAAATTTTACAAATTTAAGCCTCAAATGTTTCTTAAAATCTCAAGATTCACCCTGAAAAGTTTCTTGAAAACATTGATTGAATTCAAAATTCAATTGTTATACCAATTTAAATTTCGATTTTCAGTATAGAAAATTCGAATCTTACGTATATTGAGGAGACATAACATTCGAATATTTAAAAATGTGTGTTTGCATAGTGTCTAAAGGATGGTTTAATGCTAACAGTTTTACTCCTTCATTACATTTTACTCCTTTATTTTTGTTATATTGTCATTGTTTGGTGCATGTGTCTTAACACTTAAGGGGAGTTCAGCCTGCCTATGTTTCTTAGGAGTTTCTTAATTTTTTGCAAATCTAAGGCTCAGGTTTCTTATATACTGGTTTCTTATAAAAAAGAGGTGTATTGCGACCTTTGTTAAAGAAGTATTTGGCACAATAACTGGCCTGTGATCCTGGGACACTGAACTGAGGACTCAAGGCGACCCAGACTCCTGGACCAAAAGCAATCCTGAAACCAGGACCCTGCCAATGGGTCTTTGCCCTAGGACCATTAGGACCCTGGCTTCATGATGCTGACCCTGCGAGTCCAGGTCCAAGACCCTAAGGGCCAGAGACTAGTGTGTATAGGAAATTATTTTTGATCCGCAGGCCAAGGATCTTAATGGGGGTTAGAGTGGGGTGGGGAACAGGACACATTAGTCTTAGGTCAAATTTCTGGTTTTGTTAAGTCATAGAGGGTATAAAAAATAGACATTTTAGATAATTTTTGGTGTATAATAAAGGAAATTGTGATCCCCACAATTTACGGGAGGCTTAAAGCTATAGTAATAATAATAATAAACATTTATTTGGGTTTCATTTATTCTCTCTAAAATTATAAATACTAAAATAGTGAAAAATTGTGTCCAACTTTGTTCCCAGGGCCCTATGTCTCTTGATAGAGACAAGGAGACGAACGGCTCCAGGAACAAGATCTTGCATATAAAATATCATTGAAATATTAATAAAAATTAAAATAAAAGCCAGCATATAGTTGAAATCTGATTGATGTCAGTAACAAACGTAAATAGCGAACATTCATTGGTCTCTTGGTAATGAAGAAACCAATCAGTTACAGTTCTTTGACATAACTCCCTCCTTTGTGGATGATTTTTACTATTCCTGTAATTTTTAGAACGTTCCGCTTTATCAAGCATAAATGTGGTAAATTCTCCAAAAACAAGTTCCATCATGTTTTGCTCGAAATGCAATCAACGATTCTTCTTGAAGAGCAACTTAGAAGTCCATGTCTTATTTTGTGAGGGAGTGAAAACAAATCCTGCAGTTTCACAAACTGAATCAGAATTGTCAACACAATCAACAGTTTCGTCTGAAGAAGTATTATTATCTGATTCTCAAACCTTTGAGTATGTTCCTATGGATGTTAGCTCGGGTGAGAAATGTGATGCCTGCTCACAAAGGTTTCCCGAAGGTACATGTATCGGATCAACTCTTACAGATATTGCTCAACTACTTGCTCAATCTCGTAAGAAAATTATATCTGATAAAGTTGAAGTTTACGAGTGCGATGAATGCAACAGAGAATTCTTGTATAAACATCCAATACAGACTGATTCCGAGCAATCTACGCAGTCTGATCCCACAAAAGATTCGATTGATGTTGATGCAAAGCAGGATAAGGCTTCGAAAGCCCACAAGTGTTCCATTTGCAACCGTGGCTTTGATTTAGAGAATGACATGCTAGAGCACGAGGTTAAGCATGCTAACACTCCATCTAGATATACTTGTGGCTCGTGCAATGAAAAGTTTGTTACCCGTGATGCTTTGCAACAACATTATAATGCAGAGGATAACGAATGCAAACCGAGAAAATGTGATGTATGTGACCGTACATTCATTCATGCAAATCATTTGAAACGACATTTATCTATTCATGCCGGAGTGAAACCATTTATTTGTACCATATGTGGCCACGAGTTTAATCAGAAGAGTGATTTATACAGACACGAAAAACGGCACACAGTAGACGGAAAGCTATCATGCAGCAAGTGTGTCCAGGATTTCGATAGTATTGAAGAGTTACGAGAGCATGTTAAAATACATAAAAGAGATGAGAACACAAAACAGAACTATACATGTGAACGTTGCGGGAAAAGTTTCGGTCGAAAATCACATTATAAAAGACATTTAAGTATCCATGACGGTTTGAAACCTCACACTTGTGAACAATGTGGAAAATCTTTCAATCAACGAACTGATCTGAAACGTCATCATACATCACATTTACGAAGAGATATAAAAGGAAATGTTGCGTTACTCGAAGATAGCAACCAAGATGAAACCTTTGTATGCAATATATGTAGTAAGGTATTTTTGAATCGTGCAACATATCTTGAGCATGATATCATTCACCAGAAAATTATGAATACTGGTGTTTATTGAAAGAAAAGCAAATAATCATTGTGAGAGAGTCATTTTTGAGGGATTCTTTACGACTCTCTTTCAGAGTGATTATTTCCAGCACTAGGTGTTTGTAGAAAATTTATTTTATAGAACATGAAAGAAATTATACTTCATTATAGTATTTTACATGCTTAGTATATCTCTGATACAATTTTAAACAGTCCTTCAGAAACCTATAACCAACACACTCATGTTCAGTCTTGGATAAATATCTTGAAAGCTATTTATTCTTTTTTTACAAAGGTATACATTTTCTGAAACGTAATGAAATATATCTCAAAAACCATACATTTAGACCATGAGATCACCCAAAATTGAGTTTCATTCTGGTGAACAAGCTTTTTAATATTATAGAAAATGGTGTATAGCACACTTATGAAGGGAGTATAAGGTCCCATTTTACCTGAAATAACACTAGCCTAACTAATATGTAAATAATTGAGAAACTATCAAAATTTCAGCACAAGTACTTAACATCAAATGAGGTGCCAAATCAATAAAAATTAAAAAGTTGAATATTTTGTTAAAATATGGCATGTCAATCTAAAGTGGGTATGATGATGCAGTAGTCTGTAATATTATAAAAACCACTTTTCCATCAAGCGCCAATTCTCACAAAAATAGGTTTTAGTACTGGTAGGAGATTTATCTTTCCAATAACATACACATCTTTTATAAGAACACATTTAGACACAGAGCCCAATTTTTAAGAGCGCACAAATAAAGCCTTTTTTTGCAAATAAACAACTGAAATAATAATTCATAAATGTATAATAATAAGGTGACTCGTAATCGGCATCAGTTTAAGAGTGGGTGGGCGTAATGACCAGCGGTAGCAAACACATAAATATTTCATGAATTCTGGTTAGCAATACACACCGCAAGTAGATTTCAAATAGAGAAAACGAACAGGCCAAGATTTATCGAGTAGACTAAGAGCTTATTATTATTATTATTATTATTAGCAAATATTTATACACGATTCCGCCCCCCTAACACATTTTTTATAGTAACTTCCGAACCACGAAAGCGATAATGCTGAAACTAACGTAGTTCCAATATAAATCTATTTGACACGTACTGGCGAAATTTAAAAATCATACCTCCAACAGATCAAAAGATATGGGTCGTCATAACCTGAAACCACCTATTTTCAAGTGGGAAATCCTTTGGAAAAATTCATATCATTATTTTACCATAACTTGTGGTAAAGTAATGCTAATGCTACGAAACTTGGTGAAGTTACTTGGAATCTCAAAATAAATAATTCTGTTAAGTTTCGTCATGTGACTAATCCGTTTTCCCCAATTTTTCCGGTTTTTTAAAAATTAAATTTTTCTTTTGGAATTTCGGATTAAATTTTTTTCACTACAAATCAGGAAACTATGCGAGAGAACATTTAAATACCTACCCAAAACTGCAAACAGAATGAAAAAAGCCTTTTGTAAAACTTTTAATCAAAATTCTAAGAAAGTACAGTCTTTAAAGAAAATAAGCCATTTAAAATTAATTGTGATGACGTCATCAGAAAAATGATGACTTCTGCAAAAAATATTTGGTACCATTTTGTTCTTTTGTGACTATATCTCTAAAAGTTTCATCTCAATCCTATTAGGCGGAATCCGGGGCGGGTTTGCGGAACAGGCTAGGTTTATCTCAGAGGTTTATCCAAGTAGACTTAGGGTTTAGAAACTTGGGTCTTTTTGCAAACTCGACAAATTATGCTGTTCATAACAGCCTAGTACCCAGGCTTTGGGAACATATTCGATTTTTTGTGTCTTTAGGTTTGCTACCGAAAATTTTTTATTTATTTTTATTTTTTATCAAATTGGAAATTCGGAATTTTTGCTTGAATTTTTGCCTTGTCTCAAATATTTATGTGATTGCTTGTAGATATTGCAAATTTTGAAATTTCTTTATGGGGCTTAATGTAACTCAAAAGCATGCAACTGACTTTCTATGTTTGCTCTCCATTTGCTAGAGCTGTGCAAGTAGCTTAAATGCCTCATAAACACATTTTTTTTATCATTTTGATAACTTGGGAATTCAATATTAGAAGAATTTCTAACTTTTGAATAATTCAGCAAAAGCACAAATGGAAGATGTGTTTCATTTTGTCATAAATCGAGTATATAATTTGGAAACAGATGTGGAAGCAGCAGTTACAGCTAACAGAATAGTAGTATTTACAGTAATATCTGTTAATCATGAGGATAGTGCTCTCTAACATAAAAAGATAAAGGTGTATCTAAGGTTGTGGAAGTCGTTTATTGAAAATGCCTTTCATGAGTGCTCTCGCCCGTGGATGTTGTCCCACTGAAAAATCCTGAAATGCATCTTGTTATGCAGACAGAGCTGATCTGATACAGTTGATATGATTGGTTCTGTATACTAAACCACTTTCATATAATTATAGCTGAGAAATCTAAAATATAATTTATAGGGCATCGAAAAGGATCAGTCTGTTTTGACACACACCAGCTAGTCCACTTTCGTAATTAGCGATTGACCCTGTTCGGCGGTATTTTTGATAAGCATAGCCGCTTGTTTCGAAACTCCTTCTATTGCCAACTTTTCCCTGAAACCATCCAGGCCACTAAAAGTAGTGACCCTTTTTGTATATATTTGGTTGGTTTGGTTAAAGAATTGGTTGTCTTATAGACATCTGAAGCAATGTTAGATAACATGATTGTGACAGCCAAGCAGGAGTTATAATTTTCAAACGAACAAAGTCTTTCTGAGCTTATCTCAGTACCTTTCCTATTAGAGAGAACGGAGAAACGCTTATGGATAAAGGTGTTTCCAGTCCTGTTAAAAGTCATCCACAGCTTTGCAAAATGGATCCGGTTTCCATGACATGTATAATGAGAGTTAGTGATAGACTCGTGACGCAAATAGGTCCATGTCGGGGTTCCCCTACTTTTGGGTTATTTTCTTGAAAACAGTTGGATTAATTTCCACTCGCTTAAATCCTTGACATGCCTTGATTCCCAATCCGTTTCTACATTTTCGTGAGAAGGAAAGTATTCTGAAATCAAGGCTGGTTTACTTTTTTTATTTATTTGCAACTGTATCCAACACATAACTAATAAAATAATTATTGTGTGTATTAATATTCTCCAAACTATTAATCACTAATTGACATAAATATACGCTTTTATATTCCGCCTCCTTCATAAAAAAAAAAGAAATCCTGGGAACAAGGTTGGCCCATATATAATTAAAAACTGGTTTCTGTTTAATAACTGATCACTCCGTAATGCAATTGCTCAGGCTCGTCCCAAGCGCCTTTTGAGGTTTGTTTATTTTTGAAAAATAGGAAGTAAAAAGGCATGACCTCCGCTCTCTAACAAATAACGAAATAATTTACTTCATGAACTTCTCATCTTCATCCACAGGCCTTCGTCTCTTTTGATATCTGACCTGAGGACGAAGTTGTAAACTATATGTACTGAGCTTAAATTTGTTGCAGGCTGAATGTTTCTTAATTTCAGTTTCGTGTGAGAACCAAAATCAACTTTATTCCCAAAGCACTCTTACTTATTATTATTATTGATTACTTAATTGCACCTACTAATTACGTCGTCCCTCCCAATGTCCATAAACTTAATTAATATATTCTTCAAAAGATTATTCATACTTTCTTTCAACTTTAAAACACAGACACAGATATTCTTCAAAAGGCTATTCATACTTTTTTTCAACTTTGAAATCAGACACAGTTTACAGGTGAGAAGTTTTATATTATCGTGCTAAGTTCCATGGTGTAATACCAAAGCAATCTGGAGATCTCTAGATCCGGAGATCCCCTAGTGTTGATATTTTTCAATTTTGAACGTTGTTTCAACGATATCATTTAATGTGGTGTTCGTGGTGACGAGCGTTATAATAATTCATTAAATTTCTTAAAAACAAAGAAGATCAGTCGCATACAAACAAAAGACGCAAAGAGGGGAAATTTTGGTTAGAACGTTTCGAACGTTTTATTCGAATTTCTCATTTAAATTTTAATTTTGTTTCTTAATATTTTTATCTTTAAAGTCTCACAAATGCTCTACAGTTAAAGTGTGGTTAAATGGGGTGAGTGGGATAATTTTTTATATTTCTCAAAATGGAGGGGTCATAATAAAATGCTATTGGGAGTTAAAAAAAATTAAAATTGCAATATGACTCCCCCCCCCCTACAATTAAGCACGGAAGAGTAGCGGATACATCTTCTGGCATATCATTTGCCGCAACATTTATACTCTTAGTGTATCTCTTTAGGCTATCTTGACAAAATGATGAAACTTATATTCTTGGTAATGATTGTTGCAGGTACGTAACAGTAAGTGTATTCCCAGTAAGCACTTTTCGTCGTCGTATCAACATTTGAAACTACGTATACGACGTCGTGACGACGACGTGTTGTTTCAACGTTGAGTACCTACTGGTAAAACATTACACTGGAATCATATGTTTCCGCAGGTTGTAACTGAAACTCCCTTCTATTTGACACATGTTCCCGCAGGGCGTGATTGTAACTCCCTTCTATGTGACACACTTCCCGCAGGTCGTGACTATAACTCCCTTCTATGTGACACACTTGGCAATGGTTTTTACCAAACGAGTTCCCCCATAGTTGCTACTCAAACAGATATTACATTTGTCATATTCGTCACATTTTTCATTTTCGCAGTAAAATGAATTTGTCGTCGCTTAAAATTGCGTGTACTTTAAAAAAAAATATAAAAGGCGAACACATTTTTCGACTATCAGCAATTTTGTCAATTTATCTATTAAAAACTAAACATAAATACAGATGACAATATTTACTTAGAAGATATGATTAAACAAAATAATACATTGTTTTCTTACCTGCATGCGAAACAACCCACTGTTATTTATTTATTTTGAAAACTCCCTGCACATCTTCTGCAAAATAATCGTCTGACAAAATTGTCAAATTTTCTCATAATTTGGCAAGTTTTGTCTGCCTATTATTTGGTCGCTTAAGGTACTTATGTTTATCTATAGTATATGGCCGAAATCTACCTGAAGATATGATGGAGGGTAAGTTTAGGACCTTTGTTATTTATTACTAATATTTGCGGTAGTTTTGGTTTTCAATTTCAAATTTTAAGAAATCTCCTTTAGTTTAGAGCAAAAAATTGCAATACTCTCTAATAACTTCTATAATTGTCATAAAGGATACTTTCCCAGTAGAGATTTTAATTTTTTAGCATTCAGAGCCACAAGCAAACATATAATTACTGAGATATTTCTTGAATTTTGATGAGTAATACACACCACAAGTAGATTTTAAATGCAGAACACGACCAGGCCAAGTCTCTAGAGATTTATCGAGTAGACTTGACTCTATTAAGTCTAGGCTATTTAAGGCTCTGAGGGTCTAGGGTGTGGGGGGGGGGGGGGGCATGAGGCCCCCTCCATAAAATCTGAACGGCTGCATTTTTTTGTTTCAAATATACACCAAAGGGACTTCCAACTATAAACTACGTTTTAGCATAATATTGTGACGTCATAGCTTATCTTGGGTGTGGAATTCATATTTTGCATGAGTTTAATGTTTTGATGCAAAAAGTGTCACAAATAACTTTTTATTTTAAACAAACATCAGAATCAGATTCAGCATAAATTTTCGAATCCAACAGTGTGTCATATGACGTATTAAAAAGAATAAAAAAAATATTCGCCTATTTTATTTGGTCAATCAATTTGGAAAGCATTGAAATGCCAAAGATGAGCATAATATTTTTAAAAAAAATTTGCGTATATTTTTTCCTAATTAAAAGTTAGGAAAAGTCAAAAATTTGAGCGAGATATCACTTTTATTTAAAAAGTTATGAACAATTTAATAGGAATGGGGCCATGATGCCCCTCAACCCCTAGAGCTATGGGCTTTTTTTCGTTTAAAGCCATGGGGGGGGGGGGAGAATGCCCACGGCCATTTTTTCCAGAATTGCTAATGCCTTTGACCTCTGCTATGACGTCATCATTCATGGCAAATTTGCGATCTGTAAAATATGCAATTTGGCCTGTAATTTTCAAAAAGTTCATATATTTCATTTAGTCTTTCCATAAATAATATTTACTTATAAATAGAAACTGTTTTAACAATTTTTTGTATTTTTAAAAAATTACCCTTGTTCAGAATTAAGTCACTCCCGGAAAAATATTTTTAAAAAAATATCCCTAATTCCAATCTTTAGTAAATTTAAAAAAAGTCACCAAATTTTAATTCCAAACTATTAATAGGAAAAAAGATATCAAAAAATGAATATACTTTGGGGGGGGGGGGGGGGGGGGGGGGGGGGGGGGGGGGGGGGGGGGGGGGGGGGGCGGGGGGGGGGGGGGGGGGGGGGG
>JAULBZ010003929.1:0-15580 GCA_032360805.1 Neoturris breviconis
AATTCCCGCCAAATATGCCGATTTTGCCAACCGCCAAATTAAATTCCCGCCAAAATTTCTTCCCTTAAGGTATATTGCCTATAAACATGGGCTAGAGAATCTGAAGTCTATTTGATAGGTTAGCATTGCAAATGATCATAAATAACATACGTTATATCACATTCTCCACCAAAAGGTTTTCCAGATATTTTTTTCCGGATACGATATGTTGATATTGGTAGTTCACCTACAAATCTAACTTCCAACGTAAATGTATACATTCTCAATTCTTCAAAATAGTCCCTATTGATGACAAGACTTGATTTCAATGAACCAGTAGTTGATATCAAGGAATCTTCCAAATCTTCCGATACATCTTTTACTCCATTGTGTAATTTCCATTGACCAGCTAATCTGTTACAATAAAGATTTTGAGATATAAAAGATTTTACCTATATTTCTTCATATTATTGTCACAAGAAAAGAGAGCCGTTTTGCTTAAGAAGTTGCATACTGTAAAAAACTAGAACCCAGACCACTTTCAAGTGCAAAACAAATCAGGATTCTAGCAGGAAGTTTACATTTTACAGTGAGAATCAGTTATGGCTGGAGCAAACTGCTCTATTATTGGTTGTACTACTTTCAGATATACTTCAGATGCTATTGTTGGTCTTCCTCATGGAGATGATACTTATGATGTTGACCGTAGAGCAAAACTTATCCATATCATCACTAAAGACCGAGTTATTGATAAACCGTTGAGAGCTCAAATTGAAAAAAAAATCATGTGCGTCAACTACACGTTGAAGAAAACAAGATAAGACTTCGTAAGTACAATACATAGAAAGAATCTTATTATCATGAGCTGCTACCCACCATCTATGCTATACAAAACACAGAAGTACACATGTCAAAATCTTTGTGTTTGTTTTTAGATGCAAAAATAAAGGGAATTAATGTATTGTGGTTGTCCAAATAAATGCCCCTACTAAAATAGACACCCATTGATTAAATGCACCCTTCCTAAAAGATGGCAAAATGATGGCTCATTAAATTCAAATTTCACATAACAGGTTAAGATGTACCAGGGACTACAACATGTTCATCCTAAGTGAGGATGAATGATGATGGAGATATTGATATTGTATAAAACGAGACAGTATCTCAAACAATGTAAAAAGTATTTGAGTATTGAAAACAATTTGGCAAGTAGTCTCGTAACATTGCTTAAAATAGTGATGTTGCCTTGAATGCTGATAACAAAAATGATAACTCCTTGTTGGATTAACTTTGTATGGTAGGCTAATAATAAAAAAAATGCTTAACAAAAGTCTTATCACAATTTAAAAAAAATCAAATGTAAAGGTTTCATAGCAATCAATTTTCGAAAAATTCCTGAATGTCCTGAATTGACAAAATTGAAAACAATTTGGCGAGTAGTCTCGTCATATTGCTTAAAATGGTGATGTTGTCTTGAATGCTGATAACAAAAATGATAACTCCTTGTTGGATTAACTTTGTATGTTAGGCTAGTAATAATAAAAAAAAAAGCTTAACAAAAGTCTCATCACAATTTTAAAAAAAATCAAATGTTAAGGTTTCATAGCAATCAATTTTCGAAAAACGTTTGAATCAAGAATAATAATTAAAATTGAAAAAAAATGGTCAGCAGTCTCGTAATTTTGTCTTGTAATTTTCAAGATGGTACCACTATGCAATTAATAAAATAATAAATAAAAAATGAGATATCAATGACTCAAAACGACAGCAATAGCCAATCAAAACTGAGTTTAGAGGGCTAACAATCCATTTCTAAGAAATCCTGCACATATTGATGAAAGAACATAAACCTAAATATTGTGTGCTACTAATACTCTCTCATGGATCCATGAAGTTTAGACAAATTCATTTCTACTAACCGTTGTCCAGGAAGACATTCTTCACAAACATATTTCAATATGATTCTCTCCAATGGGTTGATCTTTTTAAGACAATTTGCAACACAGCTAAATAAAATTTTAATTTACTAAAGGACTATTTCCAAAATCCATTTCCAAAAACAGACATTTTATCAGCTTTAAACAAGTCAAAATCAGTAAATTTGGGAAGAATTAATCTATGATAAAGAGTGTCAATTCAATGAATGAGCTTGTAATTGATTAGTTTCTTCGGTTGGTTCAGCAAATTAAACAAATAACAGTGGTATAAACAAATTTACAGTGGAAATGTAATGAATACGGAGCCCATACAGCTCTATATCTGGACTGTGTATTTGCATGGCACAGTCCAGACAGAGCCAGAGACGATATTCTTTTATGCCGTGAAGTGCTCATAATCTCCAGATTATTGGAAATATAAACACATTAGAAAACCGGTGAATCTACTATATTTTCTATGTATTTTTTGGTCAAACTTGTTCAAAGTAACAACATTTTTCGATTTTGTTCTAGTGTCTTTACTACTGATTTTTAACAAGTTTTTGCAACAAGAAATTTCCTAATAGTCTATAAGGTCGTTTTTCCACTTCAGAAAATTTGCCGCAGAACAGAAAGGGAACAGAAAATGTGCACACGTAGAAAGAAATATAGACATTCCATTGGTAGAAATTGACATCACGTGTTCCGCGTAAAATTATGTGAAATTGTAATAAGTGAAACATAAAATGGAGATACTTAGGAATCATCTCAAATATAAAATCTACAGAGGAGAGTACTAAATCAACGATCTTGTGATGGATTGGTTTCTTCGTACCAAAGAAACCAATCTATTGCAAGTTCGTTGACCTAACACACTTCTGTGTATATTCATTTTTATTGCATTTCGTCCATTTTAGTTGATTTAACCCTACCAAAGAAGTTGGTTTTGGAGCAAATTTCTGAGATGGTTCCTTAAAACTTTAGACTTATGATCCTATGTATTTTGTAAACTTGACAAATTATGTTCTACGTAGCAGCCGAGTAGCAGGAGTTTTACTAAAGCAAATAGGTGCATAGATAAACAATACAACTGTTAACCTGTTGTTTCTGCAAATAATAACTTATGGCTCCATCATTTCTACTGTATTTAAATCAGAGTAACAATAAGTTGTTTCCCTAATATCCAAGTATGAAAATAATGGAAATTAATATTAAACAATATTTGAGCTGGTATAACGGTCAAAATAAGAGTAAATTAACACTGCAAAGTAGTGATTTTTGAGCATTGCTTTAGGCCACAAAGTCATTACTCTTATTGCAACCACTGTGCACGACAATAAAATTTAAAATAATAACCTACTAAATTTTGACATTTGGTGGATTGCCAGCGTCAAATAATATGTCTTGGTTAAATAGTGTCTCTCTTGTATCTTTTGTTACATTTAAAGAAAATCGATAAGTCACTCCACTCAAAAACATTCCGGTGTTGAACATAATTTTTCCAGGTACAGTTTTATGAAAACCAACTAAACTTATTGTCGTCAATGTTCTGTTTTTGCATATTTCTTGATATATTATTTCATTGTTAGTATATCGCGCATGCCGAGACTGATTCACAAATACATCATGGCTTACAATGGAACATTGCCATTCAAACTTCATGCCACTAATTTTATGTTCAATGCTATCTGGATCGTAACTTAAAGTACCATCCAAAGTAAAATTGTAATAGGTCAGATTTCCATCAAGTACTTTCCGGAATGCAATAGTTTCAAAATCACCGTTTTGAATCTGCGCAATAATTTCATATTGTTTAATATAAATAAATGCTTTATATTTAATTTCTCCTTCACCATCTAAATGCATAACTAAAGTTAATTCATAGGAACCCGCAGTCAGTGATTGTTTATGTATCTTATACAACATCTCTCCTTTGGATGGATTATACCCAGTAGTAGTAATAACCGTATCATTTCCATTTGCCAATACCCAGTGTTTGAATGTAAAGGCTCTACCAATAACATCATTACATTTGTTTCTTTTTCTTTCCCATTTGGCAATAAATGTTCTAGAATCACCACGAGTGAACACGTATGGTTCACTCAATGAGCCATACTTAAAATAAATAGGTGGTGCAGTACATAACTTTACTTCAACTGCAATTGATTCAGCGGAAATCGATCCAATATCATTTAAAATGTCCACTTTGATTGTAAACATTCCAGCAGTGCAATATCTGTGACCTGTAATAACTGATTTTGGTATGGCTAACATTATGTCAGAGTCTATGACAGTACTTGTATTGTCACCCCAACTAATGTTATATAATGGCCATGATCCGTCATTTAAATGTATATTAAGTTCAATGGTAGTTAATAATGGCAAGAGCACAATTCCTTTCGTTGTTTTCGCTGGTATGGATGTAATTTTGACATATGTAAATGGGCAAGTCACACTGATATTGATACGGTCTTTATTTGGATAAGAGAATATATGCCAAGTTTGACCCGGAGATATAAGGTTTTTTACTTTAGCAGTAATAGTATACTTCTTACAGAATGCATACCTAAATAAAAAATAAAATATTATGAAATAAAAACTTGTTACTACATGCAATTAGTTCCATTAATCCTACGTCATCAACTTTCCCTCAAAATCAGTCAAGAGACTATCGGTGATGATGTCCATACATTCAGACTAAAATAAATAAATACAAATGGCTTCTATCAAAGTTTCAGAAATTTAATGGGGGTGTTATATTCAAATAGTAAAATCCATTATTTTCTCGTTCTATACAATTTTGATATCTTCACAACATCATCATCGTTTTCACTTAGCAGGAGCATATATTAAATTTTCTAATTTTTATAGGGGTATTTCTTGAAGGAGGTGTTTATTTTAGTAGAGATGTTTATTTGAATAAATATGATAGATTTCCTTGTACTCATCATAATAACATTTCCCTGAAAAAAAAACAGAAAAAGGTTGATTTGCTTCAATGTAACAGCATCTGTTTACCAGATTCGATTTTGTCAGTAGTGTGCCAAGCAAACATGTGTGTCAAACATTTGTGTTTCTTTAAACAGTTTTTGTGATCTGTACTCCAAATTGAACTAACTCCCCATAAAATGCAACACTAGCTTCATGAAGCATATATTGTAGAAACCAAAATGGTATTAGATGATAATTTTAGAAATGGTATTAGATGATAATTTTAGAAATGGGCTAATCAAATACTATTAATACGTTTTCCACAAATATCTAGAACACTAAACCAAGAAGGAGGAGATATTTATTTCCAGTGTTTGAAAGAGCAAATAATAACTGCAGAGTAAAGAATGACAACCTGTTGCTGGGTGTTTATAATAACTTAAAAAGGAATGGGTGAATGGTAAGAGTAAATCGTCATAACTAATCCATACATGCCTGGTTTAGGAGAATTGACATGACTGATAGTAAAAAGGGCATCTGAATGTAAGTTTTGTCTGTGTTGGGTATGATATGTATGCACAAAGATTGGATCTAGAACACATTTGTTTTTTACATTTTCACAACACAAAGTAAATGAATATATATGCAATGTATTGTGATCACTGCCATTACATCAAGAAGCAAGCACAAAATAAATGCATGTATTAGTTTTGAAAGAATATTTTATTGTGCAAGTGTACAACTTCTGCATCTGCGTCATATATGTGAAACAAGCGTATACAAAAACTTTGCATGGTATCAAATCTGAATAAAACTGGCGGATATCACCTGTGGAGGAGTGTTTGTTGAGTTTAGTGTTCAGCTTAAAAGCTGAAAACTATACTCAAAAACACTCCTCCACAGTTGATGGCCGGCTATTATATTTAGGCTTGTGTATAATTGAAGTGTTTGAAATAAAAGCATATAGTCATTACAGAGGATCAATTTTGACAAACTCTGTTTTCTTGTTTCTTAAGGTTTTCTAATTAGCAAAATACATGATAGGGAAATTGCACTTACGTGTGAGTAAAATTAAGAAAAATGCCATTGACGCCCCGAGCATCATCAATTACATCAGTTATTACTGTACCATCTCCAAAATCAAGTTCCAACTGAACATGACTTCCATCAATTACATTCACAAAAATATCGATATTCTCACCAACGGGTATAGCTGTCTTTGATACATAAATATTCTGACCTTTAATCCCATCAAGAATAGAGAATTTGATAGAAGCAGTTGCTGTACTGAACGAATTTGTGGCTTTCACTTCACATGTATATTCACCTAAATATAAAGATACTCAAGTAATAACAGTCGGTAACATACTACATGACTATTTTAACACCATTTGATGCATTTATTTAAAAAGATTTTACTTGGAGCATTAAACCAGGAGAGGCAATTAATTAGAAGGGTGATTAATAAATAATTTAATATTTCTCACGACAGGCAAGATCGTGGTAAGAAATGTGCAACCACACATTATCAGCAAATTAATATCATTAGGGGTAGATTGAAACCCATTGTGCTGTATAACTTTTTAACCACTGTAGCTATCGTGTTGAAACTTTTTAACACTTAGTACAAATCTATAACACACATAATATTATGTGTGTTATAGATTTTTACTAAGTGTTGGAAAGTTTCAACACGATAGCTACAGTGATGAAGTGAGCTTCATATCTTCTTCTGATCAGTATTTCTAGGTCATAACCTTAAACCACCTGAAATCCTTTGCAAATCATCAATTCGTTATTTTGACATAACTTGTGTTTGGATAATCCTTGTGACATAAAACTTAGTCAATAGACCACGATCCGAGTGCTCCGTTTGTTTCATCTCATAGTGCACCTCTCCGAACTAAATAAGACTCACCAAAAAGTAAGGTTAAATGTTGTACATTGTAAATCAAAAAAGTTCCCAAGTTTTCCAACTGCAGTTTTTGAGAAATAACCCAATTTACTTTGCCAAAATACATGTTTGGTGCAACCTTCGATTTTCTAATGGGTCTGTTTGTGTGTTGAGATGTATATTGCAGAATGGCATAACTCGCTTTTAGTGTTGGCTAAAATTGCGTTCGGTAAATTAACCTCTTATATGTAAACACTTCGTCACGTAGAATCAACAGACATAATAAGCTGCCATTTTTATTTTTTGTGGTTTTAAATTGCATTGCAATGTGATCTTACACGTAAAAATGCTGTGTAATTTGTGATTTTTGACAAAAATCGTTATTTTAAGGGCAAATTACTCACAAACGGAAATATAAAAGTATTTTGCTAACAACGAAATTTTAAAGAACCCGCTAAGATGTATTCAGGAACATAAATATGTTGTGTATTGTGTTATTCTTGCCCTGTGCAAATGCGCCTTGAAGTTAGAAAAAAACTCCCCCCGAGGGGTGCGAAAAAATAAATAAATCAACTTCGATTGCAGAAAAAAAAAATTTAAAGCACTTTTTGTATTGCTAACAACTGAAAATGAAAATGAAACCTGAACCTATCTGGAACCTTACAGACCAAAAAATATCTTACCTGAGTGTAGAAATGTATTAAATTATAACTTTGATCATATCTAGAGAAGCTTTGCCTTCGTTGATTTCTCTGCGATTAAAATGTTTGTTGTTCTTGCAAACTAGGTGAATCAAATCTATTCGTTCGAAAGACCTTGGGCATGCTCAGGGGGTGAACTAATACATATTTATATTTCTTTTAATGTGTATTAGACTTATGATTTATAATGTAGTTGTGATTATCTCCATTATTGTCATAAATATTGATTCTTTATAAAGTAACTTATTTTACTATGCTTATCTTCTTTCTCTGCCCTTAAAAGCTTACAAATCATATGCGCTTTGCACCCTGTTGGAAATAATTTATTCACAAATCAAACGGGATCATCAACTACGTACTTAGATCCCAAAGAGATTTATCAGGAGATCAAAATATTTTTTAGATCTAGTAGCAAAATGATTCTATCCGTAATTCGAACAATGAGAACATCGAAACTACGTATCAAAATGATTCTATCCGCAATTCATGCGGCGAGATCTGCACACGTAACTACTTTTCTGATTGTTACTTAAAAGTAGGGAATTGCATTGCAATGTGATCTTCCACGTAAACATGCAGTGTAATTGAAATGTAATTCTCTTTATGAAGTGATGAATATTGAATATTGGACTGTTAACCATCCGAAAAAAAAATTAAAGTGATTACTCAACCAGTTCATACAGTTTTTAAATGTTTTCGATACATAATTGATAATTTAATCGATAAGAACACGATTCGAAAACACGTTCTGAAAAAGAAAATAATGTAAACCATAATGTAGTTACTGCTTAAGTGCTTTTGAAGATTTACAGATATTGAGTAGATACCCTGAGTGTTTAACTAAGGTATCTAAAACCGCTTTGGAAAAATGTAAGAAATGTAAGAAATGTAAGAAATGTAAAAAATGTAAAAAAAGTAAATATCCAGACAATTTTAATTTAGTTATTGGATGCCTTAATGGTTAAATATAATTATCATATTTTATTTTTTTAATAATATATTTAACTAGTTAATCTACTAAAGCAGAACTTAAAACATATGAAACTGTACAGAGTGATCCTGTATTATACTATTTACTATTCAGCTCATGAGTGTAATTTAGGTCTACTTTCAGGCCAGAAAGCATATTGAAGTCCTGCAGTTCCAAAATATCATTGTTTTGTTGTGTTTTATATCTAATGTATAAAGTTGAAAGGCTTAAGAAATAGTTTTGTATGCATTCTCAAGATGTATCAATTATGGCGGTATAATGTAATTGGTTAGTATAGTAACTAACGTACTAATGTTTGGTATAAAATACTGTACATGTTAGTATACAATAATTATATACTAACCTTTTAGCATAGTTATTTGGTATTTTATACTTTGGTATAAAGTAGCTATACTAACTGGTAATTGGTCAAAGTAGTTTTACTCACCCACTTCATCAATTTCAAATATTGCATTTCCAGTTGATGAGTATTCCGTTAAGTTAAGATAAGGTATACTGAATATATATGTAAGTGATGATCCATTTGTTACATAAGCAGACATTTCAAGCCACTTCTCAGTTACTTTATATGCACCAACCAAACTGTCTTTAGGTTTTCCAGTAACAAAGGCCAGTCCTTCAATTGCCCCCTGAAAAAAGAACACAGTATTAATAAACTTTTATAACTTTTAAATGTTGTATCATTTGGTGTGTCGCAAAAAGATAAGAAAAACGTTTTGCTGACAGCTAATTAGACACACGTGTAATCACAAGATGAAGTTCTGGAAATACCAACAAACGATGCATCTATTCCTGAACAATATTGCATGTCAGAATTTCATGTAGCCATTTCGTGGTCAAATTCTGAAAATGGTGGGCAAAAACTTGTTCAAAGTCCGCATTCAACATTGTTCTAGCGTCTTTACTGTAGACTTTGAACAAGTTTTTGCCCACTGGAGGGTAACAAATAACATGCAACCTAAAGGTTTTTGTTGGAGTACGAAAACAGTTAAAGCCATGTTAAGATTACATTGACTGCAAGTCTAGTCATATCAAAGATTACATACTCCAGTTTAGCCTAGTATAAGATCAGAGGAATCATTTTCCTTGTAATTAAATCCTAGACGTTAGAGTTTCATACTCCTATGTTATTATATTATGATAAAAGACTCATTGTGTTATATATTCAACAGTTCTAAGGCAGTTTGGTAAAATATTTGTTTTTGATATGAATATTTTTGGCACTATTTTAGAGGGAAAAAATGATCTAAAAACAGTCTTGGTCATGAGTAAATGGACTCAGAAGAGAATAATAACATGCCATATTCTCAGGCCACATGCAATGGTGTGTTGAATAATGTGAGAATCTTCCCTTGACGTACAACGCACTGCGATAAATATTTCAGGCGTGTGTTCCAGATTTCCTGTTTTTAGGTGAATGTCTGACATCCAGGAGTTAAATATATTATACATCATATGACAGTATATTTTAAGCAAGGTAGTTTAATTTCCTCCCACTGAAAGAAGGATTGGGGAATGCGTAACTTTTACTTCTTACCGGTAATGCTCCAATTCGATAATAACAATTAACAGCATGGATGACTACTGAATGCAAAGTCTATACAGCCCCGTATCGTGTATGGCAATACACAGTCCAGATATGGAGCCATAAAAACTCCATATTCAGTAGTCTTTCACGTTGTGGTTGCTTTCAAAATATCGGCTTGACACGTCAGTTCAACTTATAACATTATTTCTTTATTAATACATGTATTGAATGAGACGCAAAAACATTGCTTTACTATTCAAATAAAATATGCTATTGAATATGTAAACAATATCACTTTGAACACTTTTGTTGCAGGCCAAGATACAAAGCTTGAATGGTCAAATAATTGAGTGTAAATAAGAGAAATTAGCAAGTATAAAATTCTGGCAAGTAAGTCCATATAAAAGTTAAAACTCAATGAAATGAACAGCTGTTATAAAGTATTATTGTTCTAGCATCTTTACTGCAGACTTTGAACAAGCTTTTGCCAACTAGGTTATATGAAATTTTCTAGCGTGCAATGCATTGTCTTCTTCAAAAAGATTTAAATCGCTACTTTTTATTATTCGATTTTATGTTCTAAATAAATTATTATACATGTTTTCCATGCACATAAGGGAGGATATTATGTCATTAAGCTTGTTTGTAACAGCAGGCCTAAATATTAGTGCCGGACGTCGGACATTGTCTGACAGAAAAGGCGTCTTTGCCCGACGTAAGTAAAATGGTCAACGGACATACTTATCTGGAGAGAATTATCCAGTAATAGTCCAAAGTAAATAGAATATCACCTGACGTGTGTCTGCTGTCAAAACCTACCAATTTGAACTCTCGTTTTGTTTTAATACTCATGTTTTATTTTTACGTAACATGTCTTACTCGCTATAATTACCTACGCTGCAAAAGAATACTATTAATTAAAATTTTTCTTTTCCTCTAATGTTCTATAAGATGCATTTCAAATGGCTTTTCTGGTAGATAAAAGTTACTAGGCATTTGTCTGACTTGAAAAGTGCTAATGTTCGGTAAGACTGCTTCGTAAACGTTCGACATGATAATTTAAATGTATGACTAGTTTTCATTTGTAACAGACGATGTAAAAAAAATTATATTCAGGCCTGAACAGTACTTTTGTTATGCAAGTATTGGTGCGTTATCTACCGAGTGACAGCGTAGGCATCAAACTTTCGCAAAAATAGAAATAGAAAAAATTACACATTATGACGTCATTAGTCAATGTTTGCTTTAAATGTAGATTTTGACTTGGCGCACCATAGAGACTAGACCATAAATGTGATAAACTGTCATTTTGGTAGCCCCAACATATACTTTAATAGAATCTATTTGGGGATATAAAAAATGTATTTTCTATATGTGCTAATAATGCTTTTTTAGCATCTAAAGAATAACATCTAATACCTGGACATTATCTATTAAAGCACATGGAGGGCCCACTAGAACATCAATTTATCGCATTTAAGGTCATGCCCCTATCGGATTTTTACTTGAGTATAGCTTCAGGCTTTGTAGCTTGAAGCTATACGCCAATTCAAAGTGACGTCATTATTATATTTCAAGATTCTGTAATGGGTGACAAAATGCCCACTTTCTGGGAGCAAGGAAATAGAGGTGTACATAATTGGATGTTTTTTAAGTCTAGAGATATATTAGTAATACCAATTATCAATATTATGCAATAATATTTGTACTGAAGAAGTAGTTATCCATTTCAAAAGGAATTGTAGTTTGTTGACCTTCCGCAAGCTAAAAAATCTTTATATTTCAACCTTGCTCCACCTATGTCATCACTCACTTTTATGGAATATTACATGAAATGTTTGCTCAAAAAGCAGTTTTCTATAGCGCGGCAACGTCATTTTGAACCTGAATCAGATTAGTGAATGCTCAAAGGTCCCTCTTCAAGCAGTGATGTTTTTGCTCTTATTTCGGCCAATGCCACACAGAATATAACTGAACAGAAAGAGAGTCCTTACACAATAAACATGAAATTTATTGGGTTTTTTGTGCCAAAACATCAATACTAAAGTTTAGAAAAACAAAATGAGCTACTTACTATTATTCTATTATTCCTGATTGTTTCATTAATGTGATTGGATATTTTTACTTCATAAGTTACACCAATAATATTGGGAGGAATTGGAATCTCAAAAATGAGTGGTTTTGAAATGTATGTACGAATAGCTAGGATACTTTTATCGGAATAATAAAACAACATGCTTAGATTGATCTCATTTATAACAGAAGATGCAGGATAGCGAAACTTCTTTCCAAGTTGAAGGTGTACGTCTCGAGGAATCCCAGAAAATTCAGATAATTCTTGAACAATCGCATAACCCTCAGGTGCATACTTAAAACAACCAAGTATGTCACCCTTTTTCACATGTACTTTATGACGGTTAATGTTCAACATTTGGTACTCGGCAACACTAACGTTAACCAGTAAAACTAAAATAGAATTTAGGCAAGAAATTGATTTGTTATCGTAAACTAAGGCCCATGATGACATACATTTTTTTGATTGCCCCGAACC
Source organism: Neoturris breviconis (assembly GCA_032360805.1). Classification (NCBI taxonomy): domain Eukaryota; kingdom Metazoa; phylum Cnidaria; class Hydrozoa; order Anthoathecata; family Pandeidae; genus Neoturris; species Neoturris breviconis. Next base: position 12,492 of record JAULBZ010003929.1, read on the forward strand.
ATGCATACTATACTATATTAGATTCTAAGTACGAGTTGATGTCTATCTCCTCTATGTTCTCTATACTTTAAACAAATACGTTGAATGTCCGAATTTGTTCACAGCAAAGAGGACATCAGTCATTAAAGGGTTTAACTAATCAATTTTCTTCAGAAAAAATATCCCATGGTGTAAATATCAGAATAATGGTATACTAACATACTGATAAAACATGGGCTAGAACATACTCCAAGAGAAATGTTTTTAGTATACTTTCGATATAACTTACTCTGAAGGGAACATGTAAAAGTCTGTTTTATCGAGAGTTTAATACACCAAGAAAAATAACTAAGAAGTCATTTATTCCTTACTGGTGTTATGGAAACAAACACAATTCCTTGTTTAGAGATACACTTACCTTTTTTCTAAAAAAACGGTTTCTAAGAAACTAGTACTGGGACACCCTAAAAATTAAGAAACTCTGACTACTGAGAACCTGTAGGTGTAGAAACTTCTAAAACCGGTTAACTTGTGAAAAACAAATAACAAATGAAAACTTTATAAATAACACATGCAAGTCATTCACATGAGCTGGCGCCGATGTTTTTTTGCTTTAAATTCAGCTATTTTCGAACGTTCGAACGTCAAAGAGCTGAACCGATAAGTTAAAGACGGGGCAAAAGCTATTGTTTACAAATTAAAAAATTAAAATTAAGAAACTGTTAAGAAACTTTGACTACTGAAATTACCAATTTCTTAAGAAACTTTTAAATACTGGGCCATACCAGAAGTTCTTGGAAAGAAAAAAAAGTGTATGTACCTTTAATATCTGTTTGGATATTACGAATGACAATGATAAGTGAAGTGAGAAAAAATCATTGGTCTATCTCAGAAACTTCCACAATACCGAAAAATAGGAGTGTTGTCATTTTGATGACGTCACAAAGCAATTGTTTTCATTGTGAATTGTTTGTAAAAACTATGTTGTCATTCAATAGGCCGCAAAATATAAGCAAAATGGATTTATGCATTACACAGCGTGAAAGCCTACTGAATACGGACCCGTTTGTCTCCGTATTCAAACGGTGTATTGCCATATATGGCAATACATAGTCTAAATAAGGAGAAATACGGGACCGTATTCAGTAGGTTTTCACGCTGTGTTATTATCCTGATGTTTGATCCAAAAGTTATGAAACTTTAATCTTTTCGAAAATGCTGATATTTTTCGAAATAGATCAAAATTATGCACAGGAATTCAGCATAACAACTAGGAGCTACAACCCCTCACATAAATTTTAGCAAACAATACACACCACAAGTAAAACGTAAATGCTGGAAATGACCACTAGAATTCAGAGAATTATCGAGTAGACTTAAGACTTAGAATCTCCAACTCGACAAATTTCGTTACTTCTAGCAGCCTAGTACCCAGACTCTTGGTACAAACGCGAATTTTCGTGCAGTTGGTCTTGCTATTCAAAGTCTTTTATCTTAGTTGAAATTCTAAATTTTTGCACAAATTTCACCTTGTCTCAAATATTTATGCAAGGGATTGTACCCAGCTAATTTAGTATAAATTCAATAAATATTTCGTGAGATAGGGAATTACAATTTCTGGGGAGTCGTTGTTTGGTAACACGCATCAAGTCTAAACCACAACTCCCACAGAATTGTACTAAGGTTTTCAGTTAGCTGCTAGTTTATTATGTTGAAATCCTCTGCATAATTGTTCACATTTACATCTGCCTTTCCAGAGTTATTATCGTTTAAAATATTGCTGAGTCAACCATTTTGTAAAGCTTAAAGTTTCATAATTTTTGAACTGATCATTTGAAACTAATGATATATCCTAGCCGGAAAAAACCTGTTTAAAGTCAGAAAAATAACGTTAGAACAACGTTGTGTGAACGCTGTTCAAACGTTATTTTGCTGACTTTGAACAGGTTTTTGACGGCTGGGATATAACTCTATTTTGCTTAATTTGTTTTAGACCATCAAGTGGATAAAAACTTGTCAGCAGTAAAGACGCTAAAACAACGTTGAAAACATGGTTCTAGCGTCTTTACTGCGAACTTTGAACAAGTCTTTTCCCACTGGGGATATCATTGCTTTTACAAACATCTTATGTTGAAAGAACATTTCACTTGTGACGTCATTAAATTGACAGTACTGCTATTTCTCGGTATTGTGAAAGTTTCTGAGATAGGACCAATGATTTTCTCGATTTGTTATCGTAGTAGTCATTCATAATATCCAAACAGATTAAAAATATATTGCAAAAGTTGTTTTCTGATCACAATTTGAAGCCTCGGCTGATGATGCCTACTTTCTAATGACGATAAGTTAAAATTCGTTATGGAAACGAAAACTAAAAACTCTCCAAAAATAAATAAAATGAATGAAAAAAAATTGTAACTTGCATTTTTTTTTTTTTTAACAGAAAAAATTCGAACATTGAAAATTTTTCTCTTATTTTACGCGAACTCCAATTTTTACTAGCTCGAAAAGTTTATAATTTAGCTTTTCTACTTTTTAACGCGGGGAAAGCCAAATAATATTTTTTTTCCACCGCGTTAAATTACAGAATTGACAAGACAATTTCAAAAACCGTGTCATTCGTTGATTTATAAGAGTTTCTCAATTGAGTTTTATGCGCTTTTCTGCAAAGCCTGTTACATTTAAAATTAAGAAGCATTTAAACCAAATAGCATTCCAATTAGGCTTGCGGCGGCTAAACAACGTCAACATTTAATCTGAAAATTTGTGGCTAGGCTAATTTAATGACAAGAAATCCAAATATGGATTTTTTTTTTTTTTATTTGAATTATTTTTAACCTTTAAAATGGATAGACCTATTAACAAACACATGAAACGAGACGTTAGCTGCTCAAAGTATAAACTTGTTGCAATGCAATAACTTCCTTTTTGTGCAGGACAGTGCAGCAAGTTCTACTTTGAGTAGCCAACGCCTCGTTTTCATGTGTTTGGGAAAAGGTCTATTATATTTAACTTTTAAAATATATTATATTTTATTTTCAGTTTTGTCAATCAAATGACGACTGTGATGGAGGGTGTTGCAAAGGTTTCGTTTGTTTGAATTATTTAGA
>JAULBZ010003930.1:0-15579 GCA_032360805.1 Neoturris breviconis
TCCGCCCTTATGAATTTTGTGCTTATATTTTGCACTCAAAAAATATCGAAATGTGCACTCAAGTAACAAAAATATCCTCATTATGCACTGAGTATTGACCAATCAAATCGATCTATTTTAGTAAGCTAATGATAAGTATAAAAGTTAAGTTATTGCAAAATAATTTATATCGGATTTCCCCATGTAGAAATAGGTGATCTTAGATTAAGGTATAGGTAATGAAGCTAAAAAATTTGGGCATTATAGGTAGTTTCATAAACTCAGAAAGTTTCACCGCTATTGCTGTAGTGGTTCAGACATTAGAAATAATACTTTGACAAGAGGGCGGAATTGCTTAATTAAGAACTTTTCCACTTCAGAAAATTTTTCACGGAACGTAAAATGTGCATGCATAGAAATAAATTGTAAACATTCCATGGAATGTCTATAATTTCTTTGTACATGTGCGTATTTTCTGTTCTTTTTCTGTTTTGTGGAAAATTTCCTTTTCCGTTTTGTGGAAAAATTTTCTGAAGTGGAAAATGGTCTTAATTTTTCTTTCCTAGAATCAACTGATGATGATAAAATTGTATCATATAAATGGGAAGAATTGAAAGGACCTATCAAAGAAAATACAGTCTTTGGTTCAGGAACTGGCTCAAAGATTTTACAACTAAAAAATCTTGTTGTTGGCGAATATAATTTTAGGTATGGTTTCATTGAGCTTCCCATGTATTATAGCGGGGAAAAATAGTAGTAAATCTGTCTACCTTATTATGGGAAGAAGTATGCTAGGTCAAAATAACCATTATCATAATTTAAGAAAGTTATAAGTCAACACAGCTAAAATGACTGCCAGTCATCACTTTGGAGGAGAGATTTTTTAAAACGTTCAGCCAAATTGCGTAAAAATAATCGGAAAATTCTCTTCTCCACAGTTATTTTATCCCTCGTTAATTGGTTTCTTAATCGATTTCTTGATTGTTGAATCAGCAAATTTTGTCGATTACCATTGCTTATTTTGCATTTTTTTCGCTCTTATTTTGAACACTGTTTCGATCCGGCAAAGTTGTATTTTGCCAGGTGTATTTCTTTTGGTCTTTTAATTGATCTAATAATCGTAAGTAAATGTTGACAGTGTCATATTCAGGGATATTTTGGGAACACCTGTATTGAGTATATAGGCCTTTATTTGGACGCATAATAATAGTGAGTTGCATATACCCCCATTTGATGAGTTATTTGAAAAGTACAGGTAAAGGCTTGCCTTATTCCGATATCAGAATTAAGTGATTCAGTAAATTAGTATCATAAAAAGGGAATTGAAAAACAAATATTTGCTCAATGATTTGGGCTCCCAATCATGTATACCAGTATCAATATCCAATATCGCCCTGGGTATTTCTTTGGTTGAAAACAATGGCATATATACATAAAAACATCAAAATAATTTAAACATTTTCTTAAACAATCAAACATGCTGATAATTAGGGTAAATGAACCAAAGTGGGGCCTATGCCTATTGTTGATTTCTATTTTCTCCAAACATGTGAATAAATACTGGCTTTACAGCTAGAAGCTATGCTTAACAATTACTCCTCCATAGTGATTATTGGCTGTTATATTGATCACTGTGTAATACTTTTGCACTGTAATTATTGTTGTTATTTTAGACTTACAGTAACTGATTCAAACGGTGAAACTGATAACACTGAAGCAACAGTAATTGTTAAAGAAGGTATATAAATATGTAAATAACAACTGGTGGAGGGTGTTTAATTAGTAAAAATGTCAATCAAATGTAGATTTCTTATACAAGATCTGATAATCACAGTGAAAAGTGATTTTTGAGCATAACTTTAGGCTAAAAAGCCTTAATTCGATGCTCCAAAACCTCCACTACTCTTGTTTTGACCACTATACTTGATCGATTTCTTTAGCTTCTGTTAGTCTCTTTACAAGTCACAAAATAACTGTGACACATTACCTGTGGAGGAGTGTTTTTTGACTACTCAAAAAACACTCCTTCACAGATGATATCAGACAATTATTTTGAGGCTTGCTTTATCTCTATATTTCTACTAATGAGCAAAGTCTGGAGCACTAACAACTGAAGAGATAAACATATTTGCTTGTACATAATTTTATTGTTACATAATTAAGATTTCTTGTGTATCTAATTTCTACCTTATGTTTAGAACAAAATTACCCACCTAAAGCAAATGCTGGAAATGATATCATCATTCATCTACCAAATAATACTGTAATATTGAACGGAAATAAAAGTTCTGATGATAAGGTACGATATTTACATAATCACTGTGGAGAAGGAATGTTTTAGCATAATATCCGACTATAAGACCTGACTTTATAAATAACATCACAGTAGGAGATAAAGTCGAAGAATGGGTGATGAACATAAGCAGTATCACTAGAAAATTCAGTACAATCACCATGGAGGTGTAAAGTTTGAAACTATGATCAAAATCCCTTCTCCACAGTGATTATTTACTCTTGTTTTCACCACTAGCAGCTACTTTTTTGCTTTTTTTGACGTCTTTGCCAATGCGCGACATCTTGTCGAGAAGACATCTTTTTGACGCTGATAAGATGTTGCGCGCCCATTGTTTTTATTGTAATTATATTTAATGTATTATTTCAGGGTAAACTGACGTATGCTTGGAGTAAAACACCTGATAGTCCGACATGTGATATGCAGGTATACTTCAATGTTATCAAATGTTTTTTGTCAGGACTTAATGAAAATGCTCCAAGTTGAGTTTTGTAATTATAGTGTGTGCTACATGCTACTATCTAATATTTAAATTATCTCCGTGTAACTGAATGTCATCCAATTTTGTCTCAAATAATAAAAACTGTCTCCCTAAAGTTAGTTCAGCTGCATACTATTATGGCAAGTTGGCAAAAACTTGTTCAAAGTCTGCATTAAAGATACTAGAACAACATTGAAAAGCTTTCTAGCACCTTTACTGCTGACTGAACAAGTCTGCAAAAATGCAAGTAAATAATTAAAGTTAATCAGCTTGGGTAATTTTGAAATTTTCATTGAGTAAATTAATGGTCAATGTGGAGGAGAGATATTTGAGCATAGATTCAGGTTTTATAAGCTGAATCTATGCTCAAATATCACTCCTCCACAGTGATTATTGTATTGATTGACAATCAGTTTGATGTAAATATTTAAATCCATCAGGTCCTGAAATAATTTTTTTTTCATCTGTCAGACATGCTGACCAGGAGAGTAAAATCTTACCGTTTATGATATTTTGCCTACTGTATTTGCCGGTGTATAAGTAGACTTTGTGCATATAGGTCGAACAGTGACTTTGATACACTTAAACATACACTAGATAGTAAACCTAGTGTATATGACGACCCCCAACTTAACAACATTGCTTCTTTACGTGAAACCAAATATTCTGAATATTCGTTTTGCTTTTGGTTTGTGGTTCCATGTCAACAAACACAGAAAACCTTAAAGTTTTGGGTGTGTGTTACAAGAAGATAGAATATCCAGCTAAATATATGTAGAGAAAGAATGTTTTAGCATAGCCTGAAGCTATGCTCAAAAATCACCCCTCCACAGTGATTATTTGCTCTTATTTTGAACATTGATCTATGTAGGGTACTGATAAAGTATATTTACGACTATCAAGCTTAACTGAAGGAACTTACATATTCATATTGAAAGTTTCTGATACAAGTGGTCAGGAAAGTGAAGCAAGGGTTAAAGTTATAGTTCTCCCTGAAGTAAATACTAATCCGATCGCCGTTGCAGGAGATGATAAGGTAAAAAATTATTTTGCAAACTTGATTATAACTACTGGATATCACCTTTTTTAAAGGGAATCCGAAATTCAAAATTTGAATTCACCACTAATACATAACAAACCGTCGTTCGGCATAATAGTAATATGGTTAAGTACCATGAAGAACGTTTAATAATACTATTGTAAAAAGCAAATGTGCAATATGCCGAACGGTTCAAGAAGTTATCAAAACAAACTAAAAGCCGTTGTCTAAGAGAACTTCGGATCTCCTTTAAGTATAGTGTTCTGCTTCAAAGCTGTAAACTATACTCAAAAAATACTCTTTCACAGGTGAAGTGAACAAACTTGCAACTGAATGGTTGTTCAATGCTAAATAAACCAAATATTATTTACTCCCTTACACTGAGCTTCAAAATGTACATTTCGGATGTCACCTGTACAGAAGAGTTTTCACTACAGTTTTACAGTACAGTTTTACAGCTGAAAACTCTGCTCAAAAACCACTTCTCCGTAGGTGATGTCTGACAGTTATTTTGATACCTGATGCCTTTCTCCACATCTGTTATTTATTATTAGAACCTTTTCATGACTCTTTCACTGCTTGTTAATTTCAGATTCTAAAGCAGTCCTGTGCGATAACATTAGGTCAATAATGTATGATTTATTCTTATAGGAATTGAAGTACCCTGATACATCTACAACATTGGATGGTTCATTAAGTACAGACAATTCCAAAATAACATCTTATCGATGGGAAAAGATCAGGTTAGTACAACGATTTATTCTGTTTTTTTTTTTAACTATTTATTACTTGTTACAAATATAAATTACTTGTTGAGAAAGTACTCAGTAGGAAGAAAAAAATTGTTCAAAGTCCGCAGTAAGACACTAGATCAACATTCCAAAGTTCTAGCATCCTTACTATGGGCTTTCAAAAATCACTCCTTCACAGTGATTATTTTCTCTTATTTTGACAACTAGAGAAAAAAATCCATGTTGAGTTTTGAGTATAGTATTGTGCAGGGTTTGAAATAACTGCCAGTCGTTACTGCGGAGGAGAGATTTTCAGAATATTTTCAGCCAATTCTGAAAAATCTCCTCCACAGGAATGACCAGTAGTTATTGTAACCCCCGATTATTATATAGATTCGAACATTACACCTCACAGTGATTATTCACTTTTGAAGCACTTCGCCATTCTTGCAACTCTAATGTTTTTATATTTTACCCCTCTCGAATTAAGTATAGGTATTCTCTGCGAAGAAAGGATCCTGTCAGCAAACGTTGACCAAGTTTTTTGTGTACCAGAATAGTCTTCTTTGATATGCTTTGCCCACCTTGGCTTGATAATACAAGAAAATTACAAGATTCTGTGCAATGTATTGATCTGGGGGTCATTCGTTTAGTAGGGGGGGGGGGGGGGGGGGGCTTATGCATTTTTTAGGAGGGTTGAAGCTGACATATTAAATGGATGGACTCTTATGGAACTGTATTATATTTTGCTTATCTTCCTATTTTTATACTCACAGTGGTCCTGATAGCATTGAAATGGTTGGTGAAAACACTCGGAAAGTTCATATATCTCATTTATCAGTTGGAATATATGTGCTTAGGCTAACTGTTACAGATGCTAAATTACTTACGGGATCTGATACAGTGCAAATCAAAGTGAAAAGAGGTATAACTTTAAAAATGAGAGTAAATAATCACTGTGGAGGAGTGATTTTGGAGCATTGTTTGAGGCTTTATAGCCTGAAGCAATGCTCACAAATCTCCTCCATAGTGAGTATTTGTTTTTATTTCAAGCACTGTTTAGGTGTTTCATTAAATGCTGAATATTGACCCATATTGAGGAGTCTATATTCGAATTTTATGTGAGGCTGTAGCAATGTTCAAAATAAGAATAAATAATCACTGTGGAGGAGTCATTTTTAAGCATACCATGCCTTAAGGAATGCTCCAAATCTCTTCTCCATAGTGATTGTTGGCCCTTTAGAACACTGTAAATACACAAAGTATGGAAAGGAAGGCCCAATATAAGTCCGTAAAATATATTACTAAAAGTGTGAGGGTAAAAGCTGCAATAATTTTCTTGTCTTTTCTTGTGTCCACAAACTATATGATAGATATCTTTTTACAATGTGATATTTCATTTTCACACCAGTGGATAACAGGCTTAAGAGAGTCAGTAGGGACATTTATTAAAGGAAGTACTCAGGCACCATTTACATAGCAGATTGTTAAGTCAATGATATTGTAATGGATTGATTTCTTCGTATGAATTCCGTATTTTGTTGAATTTTCACCTAATTCAGTTTCTTTATATCACTGTAGTACTTTGTATATATTATGCATTTTAGATCATAATGAACCTCCTAGTGCTATCATTAGTGGTGGAAATACAGTTGTATATATACCAAATCGTTCTACTGTGTTAGACGGATCGAAATCTATTGATGATGAATTAATTGTGTCTTATCACTGGACTAGAGCTGGCTCAAGTCCTGCAGCTGGTGTATGTATTATCTTATTCTATCAAGTCTGAATATAACTGCCAGACATCACTCGTGGGGGAGGGAGTGTTTTGGAATATAGTTTCCAGCTTTAAAGCTGAAAACAATACTCTATACCCTCCTCCACACATGATGTCTGGTAGCCTTGAACATAATTCACTAAAATAAGAAGAACTCAGTGGGCAAAAACTTGTTCAAAATCTGCAATAAAGATGCTAGAACAACGTTTCAATGTTGTCATTTTTACTGCAGACTTTGAACAAGTTTTTGTCCACTAGGAAATAATCCCTGTGTCGATACCGAGCATAACTTCAGTCTATGCAGACATTGTTAAGCTTGTTTCACACTAAGATACTAGAGCGCTGATCCAATCATCGTTACTGCCTCATGAAACAAGCACTTTGAGCATGAAGTAGTTTTCGAAGAAAAAAAATTATATCTGCAACTCTTGCATCTGCGACTTTGGATACATTGGCATCAGAGCTGTTTGTTGTTACTATCTGCCATGTAATTTTTAAGAATCTTATTTTGCAGGACATCATCAATGGTAGTGATCACAAATCAGTCCTTCAACTTACAAATCTCGTTAAAGGGAAGTACATATTTGATTTAACCGTAGCTGATGAGAAAGGTTTAACTGGTACAGCATCTGTTGTCGTTACAATTAAAGAAGGTATATACAGTATTATTTTTGTTGCATGAGTTTTTGTGGGATTATATTTAAATTGTATCAAGTTAGAGTGAAAGTTTTTGAGTTACGGTTTTCTAACTGAAATTGTACTAAAAAAACACTGTTCACAGGTGATGTCCACAGATAATGAGACTTATAGCCAGGGAGATTTTAATCAGGATTTTACAGTGTGCATAATATTTGCAAAGAGGGTAGTTCCCAGTCGGCAAAACTTGTTCAAAGTCCACAGAAAGACACTAAAACAATGCCATTCGACTTTTTTTCTAGGGTTTTTACTGCTGACTTTAAACAAGCGTTTGCCTACTGAGTTATGACAACAATGTTGCAAAGCGATTTACTCATTCGTGTGTAATATGGTGTTCCTCTTTGTAGCGACTGCTTATTGTTATGTTACTCTACTTTGTTTTAGATCCAAATAAGATAGCATTAGTTGAAATGTATTTGGATATTGATATTGCAAAGTTCACAGAAGAAAGCAAGGTATATTTTGCAAATTATTTCACAAATCTATTCACAAGTACATGAAAATGAGGGTTGTTCAAAGTAGAACTTGTTCCAATGCAATAACTTCCTTTTTGTGCAGCATCATGCACAAAAAGAAAGTTATTGCATTGCAAAAAGTTCTACTTTGAGCAGCCAACACCTAGTTTTTATGTATTTCTGAACAGGTCTATTATGTATGAAAAACTAATATAAATAAAAAAAGCAAATCCAATTTGACTGAAATTAGCAAAAATAAAACTGAAAAAGGAACTTAGTGGACCTGTCCAAATTCTGTAGCAAAGATGCTAAAACAATGTTAAACAAGTTTTTTTCCCAGTGTCGTTACTGCAGACTTTGAGCTAGTTCTTGCCCACTGGAATGAGTCATTTTTTGTTTTTAACCCACCAAGTGAAGTTTGGATGAGCTATTCCTAATACTTTATGGCAGCAGCAATCTACTTTTCTTAGTAAACCATGCCAGGCAATATTTTAGAAGACTCGCCTTTTGATTTTGTCTAATTGATCCCAGGTTTTGGGGAAAAGAGTCCAAATTGCGCTTTTCGTCCAATGGATCCAAATGTTGTGGTACCCTCCTGAAATTTGGTTATGGCATTCTAGGCAATATTACGAGACTGCTGGCCAAATTCTTTTCGATTTTGTCGACGCATGACTCAGTATTGGCGAAAAACAGTTTTGTTCAAAAGCGGAGACTTAGAAATCTTTGATATTTAAATTTTCTATGAGACTTTAACCACTTTCAAGTAAAAGGTTAAGGTAAATATCATACCAAAATGATATGGGGAGAAGTAGAGACTTAGATTATTTTTACATGCTAATTTTTATGAGACTTTGACCATCATGAATATTTTTTTGGCCTCCATTTTTTATTTTGGGGAAGTTTCCTCCTCAATCATTTGAGATAAAAATGTAATGATGAGTGATAACTACATATAGTATATCAATTTTTTTCGTTTTTCGTTTTCCATTTTTAACATTTCTTTTTAGAAACAACTTATCCGAAAGATCTCTGTTATACTTGAAGTTGATCGAAAACTTGTTAAAATCGAGGAAATTGCAAGTGTGCATTATAAAAAGGGTGTTATGATTCGTTTTTATGTCGAAGATTCAAACATCGAAGATCGAAAATATGATGGAAAGTTTATCGCTGATTTATTAAAGCATAAAGTAGGAAATGGTGGGAAACTATTTGGTTTGACAATGATGAGAGTTGAGCCATATGGTAAGTAATAAGTCATTTCATCCATAGTTTAATCAGGATCTACAATCTTGGAAATTAAATTAAAGACATTTTTTACAAATTTTGACCAACAATACACGCCACAAGTGAAACAATGCGGAAAATGACCACAAGAAGTCCCTAGAGATTTATCAAATAGACTTGGGACTTAGGATCTTGGAAGTTTTTCCAAACTCAACGGATTCTGTTGTTCACAGCAGCCTAGTACACAGACTTTTAGAATAAATTCAAAAATTCTGTGCTATTCGTCTTGCTAATCAAAATTTCAGCCTTTTTTCTAAGTTGAAATTTTGACTGTTTGCAAAAAATTTACTTTGTCTACAGTATTTTTGTCCAAGACTGTGTTTTATAGGTTCCAAAATAAAATACGTAAAATAATTTTGATCAAAGTGACCTGTATGATGTCAAGTAAACCCAACCTACGTAGTAATGTTAACTGACATTTGAAATGCAAGCAGTACTAAAATATTACCCACCACTGTTATTATTATTTTCTTACTTCAACCAATGTTTAAGAAAGTCTACTCAAGGGGACTCATACATACTCATGTTGCCATTCGTAACGTGTTAGTGCTGCATCTGACTACATTTAGATAATATATATTTGCCACGTGTGACGTTAAGTTGGTAGGTGTGGGTAAAAAAGGTAATGTCAAATTGATGTTATGGCGATGTAGAGGAGTGATTTTTGAGCATAGCTTCAGGCTACAAAGCCTGAAGCTATGCTCCAAAATCCCTCCTCACAGCAATTATTTGTTCTTATTTTGGCCACCAAAATTATCTGTGGATAGGAGTGAGAAGAGACGAATCATTGCTTAACTATTAATTCACTGCTCTTCTCCACAGAAGTATTTACTATGTTCATAGTTTTCTTTCACCCTTAGTCTGTAGAAATAATTGTTCTGGTCATGGATATTGCGATGATGCTACTAAAGATTGTGTTTGTGATACTTTCTGGATGGGTAACTTTCTAAAATCTAAAATGGGTGCTAAAGAAAGTAACTGTGGTAAGAAGAAACTAATGTTTAAGACAAATATATTTATATATATTTATATATATATATTTTGAGATCATAGAACTGTGCTACCTCCTCCATATCAGAGATTCTCTGCAATCTGACTGCAAGTGGATGATTTTTGATACCGTTCTTCTAACAGCAATCTGTTGCCAAAGTTTTTCAGAACTAAAATTAATGAGGACAGGGGGTGGGGCTTATTAAAACACATCCACTTTCAAGGGAGTACTTGTTCAAGAGGAGGTGTTTACTATATATGTAAAGGGGGCGCTTATTTTAGAGAGCCGATTATTTAAGGTTGGGCACTTATTCAATGAACTTAAATGTTGTGCTTTGCGCCATGCATTCTATCCTTACAAACTAGAATCAGGGTAAATCAAGGGTTAAATCAACTAAAATTGACAAAATTCAACAAAAAGGGATCTGTACAGAAGTGCGTTAGGCCAACAAGCTTGTAATGGATTGGTTTCTTCGGTATGAAGAACCAATCCTTTGCAAGGTCATTGACTCAGTACTCTCCTCTGTAGATTTTATTTTTGAGAGAGTTCCTTACTCTGACGCATAGTTTTGTGTCCAAATGGTTGTTCTAAACTGTAGGTTGTATACATTGCTCCTTTATCCCAGTGGGCAAGAACTCATTCAAAGTCTGTTGTTCTAGCATCTTCACTGCGAACTTTGAACAAGTTTTTGCCCACTGCTTTCATACCTCATTTTTCATGTTTATGAGACAATCGTAAAGATCTTTAAAATAAACTTTTTTATTTACTGTTGTAGATTGGAGTGTACTGTACTTATCTGTTGCAGTGTTTGCAATATTTCTTTTGCTCATTGGTCTTACCTGGTCAATATGTTACTTGTTTGCAAGGTTAGTTTTTTATACAAAGAAAAGTTTAGATATGGACTACTCAGGCATTCCGTGGCAGAAAAACTGCCAATTTGAGAAGTACAAGCAGGTGAGTGGTCGGCCGCTCCTGGTACATGGGTCGCGGCGCTCCTAGGTGCCTACATAGGGCTTCCAGTTTAAAAAAGCGGTGTGAAGTGACAGAAAGCCCCTACTACACTGGATTACATAATGACATCGTTTCAATGTCGCTTTGTTGCTTAGCTGCATCACAGTGGTCACTGTAGAGGGGTGATTTTTGAAAATAGCTTCAGGCGACAAAGCCTCAAAAAACACTCCTCCACAGGTAATATCTGAAAGTTATTTAAAGGCTTGAGTTTTTAATGTACGGAAAAGTGGTCCCATTATTACTATTTTTTACTATTACGAGAGGTATTATTTTTACACATAACTCGAGTATTATGGTTATATTGTGTGTGTTTAAATTTAACCTCATCTTGAACTTAAGATATCTAATCAGCTGAGGTGCGGTTAACCTTAAATTACAGTAAAATTTTTCTTAGCGACATTAATTGTTCCTAAATAATTTCAAGTTCATTACATTCTTTTGATGTTAACGAGTTTTTTATTGGTCATAATTTAATTAAGAATGCCATTGTCAACCATTTTGACATTGTTTACAACTTCCTTAGTTTGTTCTTTGCTACAATGTTTATTTATGTTAAAATGGAAGCTGATGAATTGTAATTATGTTAAGAATGGTGCCTTTCTCAAAAACAACAAACATCTACTTCAATAGATTCAATAACAACAGTCTATCGGCCCAGTGGTTAAACTACCATTCATCACTGTGGAGGAGAGATTTTTCAGAATATTTCCAGTGATGACTAGTAGTTATTTTAACCCCTGGGAACCTAAGGTGTAAATTGGACGGATCATACAAGACGTTAATGATTTGGACAGTTTTCAATGTTGCAGGTGTCAAAGTAAATCTACCATTTGATCGTAACAAAGAGATTGTCAATTATAAGTTGACATCCTGGTGTACAGGTTGAGATTTTGTATCAGTTTATGTTCATATAATGGCTGTAGAAAAGAAATTGGTCAATTTCTTTTTACTGGAGAAACCAATTGATTTGGAGTTCTTTGTTATAACACCCTTCTTCTCATGCACTTAATTGACCTTTTGTTTCTCCCTGTGTGATCTTTATTTTTAACTAAATATAGCAATATCTATGTTTAACTGCAAATTTACATCAGAACTGTTTGTGAGTAAAATGTTGATGCCAAAAACACTAAGCTCCTGGATAGCTTCTGGATCCATCCAGGGGCTACAAAGCTCATTTTTGTGCTACTTGTAGATCTCATATGGAGGCCCAGGGATATGGAAATTTCAGTAAGGTCTTATTTTCTTTGTTTTTTTCTACGTCACATATCACATATGTATATTTTGCTGCATATTCAATGCTTGGTAATTTCCACAAAATTATTCTATAAGACGCAAAAAATGAAAGAAAAAATTCTCTCTCCGATGTCAGCACGAAGGAAATTTTTTTTAAAAAAAATTACTTATTTTTTATTTTATGTATATTTTTAAAAAAATGGACCAGGGGCGTGATTTTTCACACTTGTCATGAGTCCCCAAGGGCTCATTAGGCACGTGCAGGGGCTGCAATGTAATTTGGAGGCCATTTTAAATGGAAAGTTCACCAAGAACCACACTATGAAACTTCATACCAGAATTAAAAGTATACTAAATGGATTTCATTAAGGTCAACTTTATGATTTGAAGCACTAACACATCTAACGCCCCATGTTTGTTGTTAATATCATTGAATATATTTAGGGTTTTCCCCGAATCTAATTTGGGATACTTATGTCACTAGTAGATTAATATTTTGTGGTGTGATTGTGTTTTGGCACGGATTCGTGTCCTGGGAATACAATCTTTAGGAGTACATTCAGTACGTGTTGAAATAAAAACAAATAATTAGTGTGATAATTACAGAGATTGTTTTCAGTTATTTCGATCGCTCGTTGGTGTTATTGAGCAAAATTGTAGCTTCCAAGTACATGCTTTTAGCATGTAAAATAAATTGGTACGATTCTTAATCTTTTTGAATTCTATAATGTTTTACCCTCACAGATAAAATTCTAATGCAGGATCCTATACTTTTTACTATGACCATTTTTCTTTTGCCATAAAAAAATGTGTGCTGTATTTTGCATGAATAACATTAAAAAAATTAACCTTAATAAAAATTACTCCTATTTCCCATTGGGCAAAAACCTGTTCAAAGTCTGTGGTAAAGACACTAGAACAATGTTTTCAAACTTTTTTATAGTGTCTTTACTGCTGACTTTGAACAAGTTTTTTCCCACTGTGGTTCTACTTGTGTAGAATTAAATTTAAATTCTTACCCCCTTGCTGTTTAACTAAATAATTAACTCGACCACTAATGACATGTTGTAATTAAATTTAATTGCAGCCTTTGTTATCTTGTTTAAACATCCTTTTAAAATTAAAAATTATATTATTGCTTAATTGTTGGTTACCTAATTATAAAGTATACTTACAAGCTTTTGTTGGTTTTAATACTAGTGATAGCACTGAGTATTGACGTCAAGTCTTTTGTGTTGTTGGTTTATATTGTTTAAAGATCTATTATCCACGTTCCAAATTTGCATCATACGTGCATTGGGGATAATCACAGATCATAGCTGCCAAATCTGACTAAAATTTCTGAAACTATGCAATTCAAAGTAGAAAAGCATACATTTCCTGGAGTTTAGAATTTTGGGTCCTCTTTTCAGTTTGAATTGCCTGTTTCTCATAAACTCACAAACATCATTACAATCATCATCAGAAAGAGGCCGCAGCATTAGTGCTCGACTTAAGATTATTTGTGTGTTAAAAGATACACAGTAAAAATGATCAGTTTTTTTGTAGATTGTTCTGAAAATTGATCCTATTTTTTCTTTTTTTTCAATTTGCAATATGTATGCTCCGAAAAGAGACTTGATCCAGGCTGTTGGTGAAACATTGCTATTTATAGTATTTGGCTCCATAAGGTCAATATGAGTGACCAACAAAGAGTAATTGCCTAATGCTAGTTCTGAAAAATTCCACATTAAGTTTGCGCAATATTGAATATATAATTGTTTTACGGATCTCCTGCCAGATGTTTCTAAGATCAATGGTTCTAATTAGATTGTTATTTTTGTTTTTACAGTCATTAGTATTAATTGTGTGAGATTCACGGGCCAATTAGCATCTTTATGGTTTTCTTGATAGGTAATTAAACGAGAGATAATTAAAGTCCTCAACCAGTGGACAACAGCTTGTTCAAAGTCATCAGTAAAGACGCTAGAACAATTCCGTTCGACGTTGTTCTAACGTCTTTGCTATTGACTTTGAACAGTAGGCAAAACTACTAGTCAGGGCATTATTTTGTTTTTATTAGTTGCATTAATAATTAAAAAAGAGATCGCTATCCCTGTTATTTACTAATATTGCCAAATACCTATTTAAAATTTGATTCTTTATTATTATATTATATAAATTGGATTAATTTATAAAGGGTTAGGGATAAAAGGGTTGTAAAAGGGATCATAATCTGTATATTGTAGGGTCGGTTATATTCAATTGAAGTTATATAATAGTTGCCTATGTTACCTTGTAGGAATAATGGAATAAAAAAATCAATGCATGGCACGCGTAATGTCCTAGATAAGACCTGCTTACGTCATGCCTATTGTAAAAAATATTTCACAAACGTGCGGGTAATTATAAATTAAAGAATCAAGGTTCGAATATAGGCTTTGTAGACTGAAACTATGCTCCTATAGCACTCCACCATGGTGCTTATTTGCTCTTATTTTGACCACTGGTTCATTGTGTTTCACAAATTTCTTTTGAAATATATGTCATTGGTCGAAATAAGAGCAAAATAATCACTGTGTAGGAATGATTTATAAACATAGCTTCAGGTTGTAAAGCCTGAAGCTACACTCAAAAATTCCCTCCTCCACAGTGATCATTTACTCTTATTTCAACCACCGTATGGATGCATAATACATCTCATTTTGAACTCCACTACAAGTAAAATATTACTTTCAAAGATGAAAGTCTGTAGTCACGTACTCGGTTTATTTTGTCATATAAATTATAAATCCCTTGCTTTAAAAATGATATCGAAGAACTTTTTGCTGTAGTGTAGTAAAAAATGTATCATCATAGCATCTCGTTAAACTTTAGATTTCATAAAATACACTGTTGAAAAGAGCTAAGTTAGAAAACTATTCAGACAGTTCCATTTTAATATAATACATTTTAGCAGACTGGTATAATTACGTGCTTCATGTGTGATAGAAACCACAGCACTATTGTGTTGAAATGTGTTATATTGTCTTAAGTATTTTGAACTTAAATGTGAGGTAAACCGATGCAAATGTATTATTATCAGTTAAAACTATGCAATTTGTATGAGAGTTTCAAAGTAATTATCCAGTATAACACTAGCCTCAATCTTCTCAGCCTATGCAAATGTCATATTCTCAGTTTTTGAAAAATCCCAGGGTTTTTGGGACTACATAACATGTGCATGCAGGGATGTTTAAATGAATAGCGATGAAAACCGAAAAAATCGATTTGTTTAAATTTTTGTTTATGTTTTTCGGAGCAAGGGAGAAGCAAGACTCTGAATTCTGAATACCTAACGAATGTGTATAGACTGATTTAAACATGCGAATGTGTATATTGAAGGCTAGTACAGCACAAAATAGGACATTACTTTGCGCGAAGAAGGTATACTATATGTTATATAATTATTTCCCTTACTCAGGGTGATGTTTTATGGCCCATCCATTGATTGAAATAAGAGCAAATAATCTCTGTGGAAGAGTAATTTTTGAGCATAACTTCAGACTACCAGGGCTCGAAATAAGAGCCGGTCATCACTGTGGAGGAGAGATTTTTCAGAATATTTTCAGCCAAGTTGGCTGAAAA
>JAULBZ010003931.1:0-15578 GCA_032360805.1 Neoturris breviconis
TTCCTCATCTTTGGAGACTTATTTGCAGCCTGGCTGCAAATGAGCCTCCAAAGATGAGGAATGCAGAGGAATGCCGACGTGAATTCAGAGGCCTGTACTTATTTATCTATTACTGTAACTGCTCAATACAACTATCACTATCACTCCCAAGTAAGGTTGCATACTTCAGCGCAATTTTATTCCCAATTTGCTCCCAATGAATAAGCCCAAATCCATCATATCAACCCAGCATGACTGTTCTTAATTCGTCTCACAAGCTTTCTAGGATGCTTGCTTACGCAAAGTAAAACCGAATACTAATTATTTCATACTGAAGCTATGTTAAAAAATCACTCCTTCACAGTGATTATTTGCTCTAATTTTGATCACTGACTCATATGTCATCTTAACTGAAAATAATTCAACTCTTTCATAAGGAGCCATCTCCATCTTAGCAGCTTTAAAAAGTAAAATTCAATAATTTTGAGAAAAATCAATCTATGATGACAAAGAAACCAATCAATTGCAAGCTCATTGATTCAGCACTCTCCTCTGGTAACGAATTTTGAAGATCTTTTATAAAAACAATTTAAATCTTCCATAACGATTCACAAAATGTATAGTTCTATTATCATCAGCTGTGAATGATTAAGATTATCTTTAAAAAATAAAAAAATCAGCTGATTAAAATTATCTTTATCAATTAAAGCTGTCAAAATATTTCTGCTTGAGGGTAGTTTCCCTATTCTAATCTTAACTTAATCTTAATCTAACTTAATTTAGTAAGTAAGTAATCGGAAGTTTAATATCCTCAGGAAATCCACATCAGTTCAGTGGTTCTTCCTCCCATCTAACTGTCAACTAAGTTAACTCACCGCTAAAGATACGTGAAAGCATTGCTCTAACTTGCCCCAGGCCAGCATGCGGTCAGTCGATGGCTCCTACTGGGCTGAGCACGCTGCATTTAAAGCGCATCGGAGTGGAGTAACGATTCCAGTTTCTGCAGCGGGATTTGAACCCCGACTGCGCTGGTGAAAACCAAAGGTGCATACCACTACACCTTCGCCGCAATAAAGATAATCGTCTAGCCCAGTAGCGACACATCTGTCCAGACACATAAAGATAGGCCCCTCTCCAGTTATGCTGATTGTTAGCACATTCGAATTTTAAAGAAAAGAACGTTCAAATTATGAATTGTTTCCACTTAGGTAATGGTTATACTTTTATCGTTCAGTCACCTTTTGGTCACAAAGATTTTTATTCAACTAGTTTTTTTTCTTGTACATCTGACTTGTGAAACTCTTTACTATTATCTTGGTTTCCACCTTCCTATGATCTTAAAAAATTTAAGTGTAATGCTAATTCTCATCATTCATCTCTGTAAACTATGTCATTCTCTTGTAGCTTTCTGCCAAGGACAGCAATGCCTTGCAGAGAGCAATTTATTAAAAAAAATAATAAAAAAATGGTACTTATGCCAAACGATTATCTTTAAAGACAGGTCCATCCTTTGTAAAATAAACCATTGTATATAGTGCATACCTTAATTCTTTCTGCCTCAGCTTGAGCTGCGTAAACCTTCTTTGTTCTGAAGAGAAGAAAAGCAGAAGATAATAAATAAAGCAAACACAAAGCAAAAATTGAATATCTATAGAAATAAGTCACTTTAAAATAGGTGCATTATAACCACTGTGGAGGGATTTTTAGATAGCATTGGGTTATAAAGCCTGAAATTATGCTCAAAAATCCCTCCTCCACAGTGGTTATTTATTCTTATTTCAAGCATTGCTTTATTATTTATATGGCTGTCAAACTTCAAATGTATAACTTCTTAACGTAAGAGACCATCTACAAATTTCGCTCCAAAATCAACTTTTTTGGTAGGGTTAAATTAATTAAAATTGACAAAATTCAACTAAATATGAATCATTACAGAAGTGTATTAGGTCAACAAACTTGTGATGGATTGGTTTCTTCAGTACCAAGACCAACTCATTGCAAGATCGTTGATTCAGTACTCTTCTCTGTAGATATGCAGATAGGACTTACCTAACTTTTCTTTAACGATACTGCACACGAAAATCGGATAAAATAGGCTGATCATTACTTCAGAAGTACTTTACTGAAATTAATTAATTCATTTGGGAAACTCATCAGGTGTCAATAAATACTTAGAAAGCTCTAAGCTTCAGTCTGAACTGAATAAGAATAAGAAAGAAATGTAATACATACTTTGCTGCTTCAGCATGAGCTTGGACTTTATAAGATTCAGCTTCGGCTGGTGATTTAACTGTAGCTTGTAATTCACGATCCCTGCGTTCAATTTCTTTATCTTCAACTTCAATCAATTTTCGACGTTCAATAACTTCAATCTCAATTTCTTCATTTCTTATACGTTGCTTTTCTTTTGCGGCCTAGTAGAAGCAGATTTATTTTCAGTTTTCAAAATGTGAGCAAATAATCATTGTGGAGGAGTGATCTTTGAGCAGTTTCAAACTAGAAAGCCTGATGCAATGCCCAAAAATCGGTCCTCCACAGTGATTATTTTCTCTTCTTTCGAACACTGATTTTACAACAATGAAATTGAAATTTATATGTATTCCCAGTGTGCAAAAACTTGGTCAAAATCAGCAGTAAACATGCTAGAACAATGTTGAAAACGTTGTTCTATTGTCTTTACTGTGGACCTTAAACAATGGTTGAAATAAGAGCGAATAAATACTCTGGGGTAGTGATTTCTGAGCATGGCTTCAGACTACAAGGCCTAAAGCTATGCTCAAAAATCCCTCCTCTACAATGATTTTTTACAATTTTTTGACCACTATCAAGCTTCATTTTGGTGAAGGAGTTTTTCTTTAAATCTACAAAAACCCTTAATAAGATACAATTACAGTGGTCAAAATAAGAGGAAATAATATCGTGAAGGTGGGATTTTTGAGCATTGCCACAGGCTTTTCAGATTAAAATCATGCTCAGATATCACTTCCCCATAGTAGTTACTTGTGTTTATTTCAACCATTGCATTTCTGATTATGACATTGACAATTATCGATGTTAATGTTTAGATTTCCCTCTTGATGGAGACGATTTTGGCTTGAAAAATCGGATACGACTCGGAAACATATGTAGAAAGATTACAGACTGTTCCGAGCTGTATTCAATTTTTGAAGATAGCAGCCAAAATCAGCCCAATTAATCGTAGAATTTACTGGAAAAGATGTTGCCCACTCCAGAAATTAAGTAAAAGGAGCCGAGCTATGCTTTGCCTCCATTTAATCAAACAGACACCTGCCCCTAGTATAAACAAACGGACAAATAAACAATAAGAAACATACTTGCAATTCATACGCCAGTTCTGCTTCAGCATTCTTTGCATTAACTTCTTGATCATACATAGCTTTTTGCATTTGATATTCTCTTGAAGAATCAGCAATACTTGTATCAGCTTTAAATCGTGAATCTTGTCTTTCTCTATCACATTCCGCTTCCTGTGTGAAAATTAATTCAAACTTTTTTTTTGCGTAATTAAATATATATTTTGTGATTTCCAGTTCAAGCAAAATATATAAAATACAAGCATTTGTAGATAGATTGTTTTATCTAAAATTCTTATGAGCATAAGATTAAACTTGTACAAAACAATATTTCATCTGATGTTTGTTCGGACATCCCCAGTGAATAAAAACTTGTTTAAAGTCCACAGTAAAGACGCTAGAACAACGTCTTTTGACATGTTTATTGCTGACTTTGAACACGTTTTGGCCCACTGGGTATAGTTAAATTATAAATAGAGTTACTAGAAGCGTAATCATTTTGAAAAAGCTACAAGATATTATTTCATCTAATTAATCCATTTTTATCGTTTCGTGTTCAAAATAAGAGCAAATAAATACTTTCTTATTTGAAACACCATCATCTAGCTTGTTGACATAATACTGATCTCAGTCAGCAAAAATTTGTTCTAAGCCAGCAGTAAAGATGATGTTGTTCTAGCGTCTTTATTTCAGACTTTGAACAAGTTTTTGCCCACTCGGTATAGTTTCGGGGTTTTTTTTTGTCAAATTTGATCCAATTAGTCATTTTGAGATGCTCTCTCAAGCTCCCAAGCCAGAAAAAACCTGTTCAAAGTCAGAAAAATAATGTTAGAACAACGTTCTTCACCAGCTAAGTTGATTTTCACAAGCTGGTATCACTGATACCTGGCCCTTTTGGAAGATTGAAATTATGGAAGTTACACATAAAATCAAAGGTACGGCATTGAAAGTAGCCCACCAAACCAAGTGAAAGTTAAACCTAAGCACATAAATATGATTTGCAGACACACATTATGTCGTCAGTATTTGAAATATTTCTTTATTAAGATAGTATAGTTTCAGGTCAAATAGACAATAGGAACACCTTCATCAAGGTGAAATGTCAAGTAACTGTGGAGGAGAATAGTGAAATTTCATATCAAGGATAAACACCCAAATTTTACATAGCATTAAAATTTCATGTCCTTATTAAGTTGAACAATTGGAACACCATTATCAAGGTAAAATATCAATTTGCTGTGGAGGAGAGAAGTGAAATTTCAAATCATAGCCTAAAGCAATGCTCAAAAATCACTCCTCCAGTAGATATGAATTGCATAAACACATTATACATCGTAGCATTATGTACACACCAAATAAAAAATAGAGAATACACCTATGTTATAATGTTAGTTGTGTCTTTAAAGACTTGGTAGATATTATATACACTGTACAGGTTAAATTCATACTACATGTATAGTATTAAAAATACATTCTATATAAGTTAAGTTTGATTTAATAAATCCATTTTATATATATAAGATGGTTTTTGCCTCTATTAAATTGCGTATTGTCATTATATTCCAAATTTGCATTGGGAGTAATTATTAATGTCATAAAAACAACTTACTACTCTTAGTAATAATTAAATGTTTTACAACCCCAAAAGTGGGTATTACATTAAAATAGTTATTTCAAAATTGAAGAAGGAAGCTTTCCAAAATCAATATGGAGACTTCAATTCTTAAAATTTAAAAAATTATTTTTACAAAAAATATTACTTATCAAAAGCTTCCCCAAATGTGACTCTTCCCAAAATGTGACTCGGGATTAAGTGGAAGAAATCAAAAAATCTTTCGCAAGCTCTTCTACTAGAATATCGCCTTTCTGGTACCAAACTTTCGAAATGCTAGCACTTCAGAAACATGGTCTATTAAGACGACATCACCGCCAATGCAACAAAGTGATATCAATAGCCTATCCAAACTTTGTTTGGTTGGCTAAAAACTAAAATTTCCAGAAGCAATCAAAGGACTGGCATTCCTTGCGATGTGTATATATCAATTTTATATCAATGTGTATATTATCAATTTAGCTTTTTAAATGCATGTTTTAACTTCAATTTCAATATTATAGCTTTGAGATTTCATAAGTTTGATGACATTAATTTCTAGAAATTAGTGTAATTAAAACTCACATGCTTAATGCAGGTTACAGTGATAAAAAGCTTAGTGAAAGTCTCGAGTTTTAAGGATGTATGAATCCAATCCAAAAAGTCTTGTGTGCAACTATAGTTGGAAAAACTACTTAACCCAACCCAACCCAGTTTGTATTTCATTATTAGTCATTTATTGCAATACCGGTGTCTAGATTTATTACTTACCCTAATGCCAGCATCTCGATTTGCTTCAGCAACACCAATATCAGCTTCTTTCTTCACGACAGCTGTTTGTGTTTTACCCAGTGAGTCCAAGTAACCTACAATATCTGTGATGTCTTTTATGGTGAAACTCAAAATTTCAATACCCATTCTGCCAACATCAGGTGATGCAACTTCTCGAACCAATTGGGCAAATGTATCCCGATCTATAAGAATATATAAATAATGTGTTACATTTCGAATGGCTACTACCATTTTTCCTCCAATAAGCGCCTTGTCTCAAATAAGTTTCACCCTCTAATAAGCACCACACTAGTACTTATTAGAAATAATGCTAAACAATTGATTCATGTATTAACCCTATTCCTACTAGGGGGTTGTTTCAACCCTCTCCTACCCCTATACTTTATTTCATAACTTTTGAATGAATGGCTTATATGACTAAATATTTTAGGACTTTGCCTATAATTTATCTAGGATCATTTAAAAAAAAAATTGGGTAACTAGGGATATTTTCTCTTAGTAACCAAATTTCTGACAATTTTTTTTCTCTAATTTTTGCTTGAAAAACGTTCTGACCAATTATGGTGACCAAAAAATTGTTTTGACTTAATGACGACATCCTAATTAATGACGTCATCAAAAAAATAATTGTGCCAAAATGTTAATTATCACATTCTAACATTCTGTAAAGTTTCAACACTACCGCATAGTCATATCAAAAGTTATGGAGGGGGGGTTTTCAGGAATGGAAATAAGAGTGGATAACCACTGCGGAGGAGTAAATTCTTAGCATCGCTTCAGACAATAAAACTTTAAGCAATGTTCAAAATCCCTTCTCCACAGTGGTTATTTGCTTTCATTTCGAACACTGTGTATAATGAATGTATAGAAACTAAACTACTAATGACATGTCTTTTGCCATTTCCATTATTTAGAACCTTTTAAACAGACCAGATGGAGAAACTACAATTGTTAGAGCAATTATGTAGCTTCTTTACTACGCCTCAATATAACGGCTGGACATCACTTGGGAAGGAGTGTTTTTTGAGTACAGTTTTCAGCTGCAAAGCTGAAAACTGTACTAAAAAACACTCCTCCACAGGTGATGTTCAACCGTTATATTGAGGCTTGTTTACTACAGACAAAACAGCTTTAGAAATATTCTGACCTTTATAAATCTCTTCTACAGTCAGCGTACCAAGAATAGCACGCAAATGACCTTCTAATGTCTGCAATAATATATCTTCAATTTCACCTGGATCTTTTCCAAGAAACTGTTCACAAGCCGTTTTCAGCAAGTCATCTTCTTTAATCACTTTCACTTGCGCCACGCCTGTTACAGTTACTGCTACACCTTTTGCTGTTTCAACATTGTCACATTGGGGGTTCAGTGTCATAATCTCTAATGAGATGCTAAGAACATAAATCATGATTTTGAAGAAAATTTGCAAATCAGAATTTTAAAGACTCATTCGCACAGAGGGTTATGGCGATAACAGTTGCAAAAGCGCTACAAATTTCTCTCATGTGAATGCTTGGTGCCAATATAAAAAATACCTTTGTTTCCAGTCCAGCAGCTGAAATTATTTCTTCCAGCCACCCAGAAGGCAAAAACCACACATTTTTTTTGTTTGAACTTTACAATATATAGATAGATAACGTATTCAAGATGCAATGCTTTGCAATATATAGATTTTTACAATAATGTACATACATACGGAATTCGTACAATATACATACCGTATGGTATTCGTAAAACTTTAGCTATTGGAAAAAAGAACTTCGTTCGCAAAATTACTGTTTGCCTTTTTTTACTAATGTAATAAATGTGTTTTATAGTTAATTGAAAAATTACTAGTCAGTGTTTTATTAACAGCACATGGCTTGAAATTGAAACAAGTTTTTGAAAAAAATATCAAAAACTTGTGACCCATGTTTTAATAGCGCTCCTGCAAAAACCAAAACAAGTTATTCCCAAAATAGAGAAAGATTCTTAAAATGTGTTGGAGTTCCTCTAAAACTCTTTTTCTAGTACTTTTTTCATAGCAAAAAAACAAAAACATGGCTGATGGGAAAAATACTCTTTTTGAAAATAGAATCCGCTTATTTTCCAAGTTCCAATCCATGTCGCATATTCTGAAGAGTTTGTTATGCATGTGAATATACAGTACAAACTGATGAAATATCAGTATGAAATATTTTCTTGTCACCTGGTGCTCATATCTCTCATAATGACTACTCTTTTACTTAGAACCACTAAGGCATTTGAGAGGCAATTCAATACAACTTTAATATTTTAACTTACGATTGGACATCTGATACACAAGCCCATGCCCATGCCCAACCACCAACAATCGTTCTCTTGGCTCTCTGTCCCAAACAACCACCTAAAGTAAATGTGTTTCAATTTATTGAGGATCCATCTCCAGTGTTCGAAATAAAAGCAAATAATCACTATGGAGGAGTAATTTTTGAGCATAGCTTCAGGCTATGACAATGATCTTGTTTACATATGCGAATAAAAAAATTATACCGAATATTTATACAGAATACAATTTTTTTAGAATCAAACATGTACCAATAAAGCTTCTCCAAAAAGTTCAACACATAACTTTTAATTATTTGGTTGCTAAGGGATAATTATCTGTAGTTATAGATTTTTTTCAAAATGATCCTATTTTAGAAAAAGTCCCAAAATTTCTATAGCTGTAATAGCCGAAGTTATGAAAAAAGTATGGCAGGGGGCACTAGTGTCTGCAGTAGAAAAATGTTCACTTCATCATATGCTGTTTGCATAGTGAAAACTTGCAAAATTCCATTTGTTCAGCAAACAGTGTCTTGAAAACCAAAGTTGCAAGAATAGTAACAGCACAACACTCTTACGAGTCATAGTGGGTATGGACTACCAGCTCAGTGGTATAATGTTTTTCCTGTTTCCACTGTCACTGTATGGGATGCCAATCGACAGTATAATGTGCTTGATATGCAACCGAGCTGCACAAGGTATATCAGCTGAGCCCTACACCAATGCAAGAGTTCGTTACGGAAGGAAGGAAAGAGACATGATTGATAATTCAAGCAATCCCTGCCATTAGCGAGATTGATAAAGCAACAAAAGTCTGAACAAT
Source organism: Neoturris breviconis (assembly GCA_032360805.1). Lineage (NCBI taxonomy): Eukaryota > Metazoa > Cnidaria > Hydrozoa > Anthoathecata > Pandeidae > Neoturris > Neoturris breviconis. Next base: position 8,784 of record JAULBZ010003931.1, read on the forward strand.
TATTTTATATAACAACATGAGAACGATTGCAAATCTTTATTATCAAGGTTGTCGTTAAATTAAAATTCTTTTCATAAATTCATAAGGCCAAAAACTGAAAAAAAGCCTTGCAGAAAAATAACTTACCAGATACAACCAGAGCTTCGTTGGGACCAACAGTATATATATTCCCCATGATAAATGAGCAGTAATTTTACTTCCTGTGCGTAAGGTAAAAATTATGTCAGGAAAACTATTTATACGCATTCTTACCCAGTGGATAAAAAAACTTGTTTAAAGTCCACAGTAAAGACGCTAGAACAATGTCGTTCGACATTTTTCTAGCGTCTTTACTGCAGACTTTGAACAAGTTTTTTCCCATTTGGTAATTATTATTTTATGGTTCACACAAAAGAATAACAATCTAAGGGATCGATTGGTTCTTACAAGAAAAATATAATCAGTGTTCAAAGGGCAAAAATCGCTGTGGAGGAGAGATTTTTGAGCATAGCTTTAGGGACCATCTCAAAATTTTGTTTCAAAACCGACTTCTTTGGTAGGGTAAATTCAACTAAAATTAAACAGAAATAAATCTGTGCAGAAGTGTGTTAAGTCAACAAACTTGCAAATGATTGGTTTCTTTGGTAAGAAGAAACCAATTCGTTGCAAGATTGTTGACTCAGTACTCTCTGTATACTTATTTTTGACGGTCTACACAATACCATGTTGAAAATACACGAAACAGTATTATTATTATTTTTTTTTTTTTTAAATCAAAACCAATCCAAATTTATTTTAAAGGCATTTCGTTTGAATGGTAAGTTTATATTTTCATACCATCGTGGTATAAAATCTCAATTTACGAGTAGTGTTTGAAATAAGAGCAAATAATTACTGTGGAGAAGTGATTTTCAGGCGTTGCTTCATTAATCCTCCACGGACATTATTCATTCTTATTCAACTGCTGAAATGATAAATTCAAATTACATTACTGAAATTAAGAACAAATATCCACTGCGGAGGAATAATGGTTTGTTTACATGATAATCTTAGTTTTCGTATTTCATTCTTTTAATTTCTGACATTGTGAAGAATGAATAGCCTACAGCTATGCTCAAAATTAACTCCTCCACAGTGATTATTTGCTCATATTTCAAATAAGAATGATTCAGGCTTCTCTACTTCACAGTGATTATTTAATCTAATTTCGACCACTATACATCCTAGATTTGATTTACTTATTTTAAAAATAAAACTCAAATTTAAATTACTTAAAAATAAATTACATATAGAAAATTACAAAGTCATCAATTTTGCAATGGATTGGTTTCTTCAAATACATACATTGCATATGTTCGTTATGGAATTTGAACTTGGTTAAATTTCGGTGTTTAAAATAAGAGTAAATAATCACTGCGGATGAGCCATTTAGAACATTGCTGCAGGTTTCCTAACCTGAAGTAATACTCAACACAGTGATTATTGGCTCTTAATCCGGACACTGAAATTCCTATAGATATATATTTTGGAAACAAAACATTTGGCTTTCAAAATCTCTGCATTTTTTATCAGGCCAATATTGAAATTGAAATTAATCAGAAATTTACATACAGTTTGGAGCAGTGCTTGAAATAAGAGGATATAATCCGGCTCTCCTCCACAGTGATTATTTGCTCTTATGTCGAACAACATGAAGTTAGATTTAACAGAAAAATAAAATATAAATTAAATAAACATCGGTATTCAAAATAAGAGTAAGTAAACACTATGGAGGAGTGCTCTTATTTTGAACACTGATCATACTCTTGAACACAACACAAATATCACATCCATATGATTATTTAATAACATTCTAATATGCCTTGTTTTAAGTTATACTTAAGTAATTCTGTTGTTCTAAACAATATTGTTCTTCCTATCACTTTTCAATAAAATCTGAGCCTCAATAATGGTTATATAAAGAAGGTGTGCAAAAGAAACAAATCCAAACTTAAATTAATACATATGAAAATTTTTAACAATTCATGAAAAATGACAAAAATGAACATAAAAGAAACATTAACATAGCCCGGTGATCAACATTTTGTGGAAAAAAGAGGATTTGCAACTGATTCATACTTCATTGACATCTCAAGCCTGAATACAACTGTCAGACATCAGAAGGAGTATAGTGTTAATATAGTATAATGTTCAGCCTTTGCTTGCATCCTTCTCCACAGACTTACTTCAAACCCCGCAATAGTGAGGTCTGTTAGCATAAAAATATGTAACAATACTTCAAATTGTGAAAGAAGCATGAAACTTAGTACAAATGCCGATAACAAATGTCAATAATCACATTCTGAATTTTTTTTTTGACAGAGACACTTCTAAAAGTCATGCGATTGCTGACGTCAGCACTTTTTTTATGGAAAACAAAATGTCACCAAATTGTAAAGTGTTATACACCGTTAGAAAGATAATTTCACACTGAATCTAAAACACATTAAGATTATGGTATAAAAAATCAACTATTCAGAAGATATGAGCAGTCAAAGTGTCTTTACGTTTAGAAGTGTCTGTCAAAAAAAATTTAGAATGTGATTATTGACATTTGTACTTAGTTTCATGCTTCTTTCACAATTTGAAGTATTGTTATGCTAACAGACCTCACTACAAAGCCTGTTTTCTATTCAGCATATATCTCAAAGCGGCATTCTAAATTTGAGAAAGTTTGGCATGCATGCTTAAAAGTTGTCAACTTTCAAGCGAAAAAAAATCTGCCCGTGCAGAAATATGCACTGAATGGAAAACAAGCATAATATACTTACCGTAATACTTCGATTAAATGCCGGGGGCGTTTATTAAATATTTTCATTTGCAGAAGGGGCGTTTAAAAGAAGGGAACGTTTAAAAGAAGGAGGTGTTTATTAAATATCTTTTAGTGTTTAGGAGGGGTGTTTAATCGAGGGGGCGTTTAAAAGAAGGGGGCATTTAATCGATGCATTACGGTATGTATATATTATTAGCAACAAAAAATAAATGTAATATCAATTTAGTGTGACCATTGTAAATGATCTTTTAAGTTACTCAATGAAATATTGAATACAATGATATTGTTTGTCAAATATAAATAAATTTGATGTGTGGTGTATATACAAAATGGTAGAAAATTCTATATGCGTGCACCATACACGACTTTATTGTTGACTTAGTGCTCTTAATAATGCAAAATGTTCACTTGAATACAATGGTAGTGTTTGTCAAATACAAACAAATTGATGTGTGGTGTATATACAAAATGGTAGAAAATAGTTGCGTGCACCATGCACGACTGACTTTATGAGGCTATTGCAGCTCCAGGTATTTTTCCAAGTGCCTAAAAAACAAAAAAAATAACATTAAAAAATTAATCTCCGATTAAGATTGTTAGTCAACAAGCTTGCAATTGATTGGTTTCTTTGGTACCAATCAATTGCAAGATCGTTGATTTACCACTCTTTCCCTGGGAACAAATTTTGGAGATGGTCCCTTATTATATTATTGGTTTTTACTTGGAGATTTAAGTGACAAACAACTGTTTGCGAAAGATCTAGACAGGGTTCAAAACAAATTTAGCATCTGTAAGGGACCATCTCAAAAAAAGAGGAGAGTACTGAATCAACGATCTTGCAAATCAATCCATCGCAAGTTCGTTGACCTAAACTACTTCTGCACAGATTCATTTTTATTGCATTTTGTCGATTTTAGTTGATTTAACCCTACCAAAAAGTTGGTTTTGAAGCAAAATTTTGAGATGATCCAGGTGCCATGATACAAGAATTGTAAATTGTTCCTTCATAAATTTATGCGCTACAGTTGTCAAAATAAGAATAAATAGTCATGGCAGAGGAGATATCTTATAGTATAATTTCAGGCATTGTAGCCATCTATGCTAAATGAACTCACTTCCTCGCAAGGATTATTTGCTCTTATTTTTGACCACTGCTCTATTTATCATTGCAAAAGTATATGCACAGTGTTGGAAATAGGAATCCATAGTGATTATTTATTCTTCTTTCGAACACTGTCTTGCTACGTAATATGCTCTTACAAAGCAACATACCTTCGATAGATCAACACCTGTAAGTGCTTGTACAGTAGGTGGAAGTTGACCAATAAGTTTTGTGATTTCACTATTCACCCGACTACTTTGATTATCATCGTTAATAATTACAATTTCTTGTGTCTTTCCTAATGGGGCAGCAATTTCAGCAGCAATCTAAAATAACAAAGTTAGTGTTCAAAATAAGAACAAAATCACTGAAGCTGTGCTTAATAATCCCTCCTCCACAGTGATTATTTACTCTTATTTCTACCACTATGAACTATTCATCTCCAATCCCAAGCCTCAATATAACAGTTGGACATCACCTGTGGAAGAATGATTTTTTTTTAGTAGTTTTCAGCTGCAAAGTGGTCTTGCTAAGTAACATTTTAGCATTAATCGGACCTGTTTTGTCTACCAACTTGAAAAATCGGCTATGACTCGAACAATCTTACTCTTTCAATAGTTTTTTTCCTAGTCGTAACAGATTTTCCAAGACGTAGACAAAATCGGCCCAAATAATCTTAGAAAATCTTGCTTCATATTTAACATTAACAAGTGCAATGAGAGACATGTGATCATGACTTTGAATACAGCAATGATGTGACGCTCCGAATATCTAACTCTAATTAATTAATAATTAATCACTCGGTAACATTAATAATGAGATAGGTAGCCACAAGAAACAAGACTTGGTGCCAGTGCTTATCATTATTCCCGACAAGTGATTATTGAGGAAAGGCTTCGTAGCCTGAAACAATTCTCAAAAATCACTTTTTCCACAGTAGGCATTTGTCAAGCACTGTTCCAACACAACCAATATAATTGAACCAACAGACACATACCTTAGGCATAGCTTCCAATATAAGAGACATCAACGCAGCATCACCATACTGCTTGTAAGCAGCCGCTTTTTGTCTCATCCGTTCAGCTTCAGCTTTACCAATGGCTTCAATTGCAGCAGCCTCAGCTGAACCTATCATCTTTAAAGAAAGAAAATAATGCTTCAATTCAGGTTGTTCAATACCCACATGCAAAATTCTCCCATCACTGCATTCATTATGTGGTAAAATATACATGTAGTCAGAATCAGAGAGAACAGGAAATTCTTTTATATTCTTTTATATTCAGGGGTCAAAATAAGAGCAATTTTTGAGCCTTACTTCAGGCTACAAAAGCCTGAAGCTATGCTAAAAGAATTCCACCTTCGCAGTGATTAATCACTCTTGTTTTAACCATATATAAATGTTTGTTAGAAATCATGCCACAAGAATTATTAAGGTCATTTTCCACTTCAGAAAATTTTCCACAGAACGGAAAAGGAACGGAAAATGCACGCGCATTAAAAGACATTCCATTGTTAGAAATTGACATTACACTGGAAAACGACCTTCACCACCATAAAAAATTTATTCTTCCCCGTGGGTACCTGTTTTCCAAAAACCTTTTCACCTGTGAATGTACGTTGAATATACCAGTAATGATGTAAATAACTAATTCAAATTATTTTCTACATGGTGGTGAGAAGCATATCCAAGCTATTGCAATGAGAGACCACTCTAACGGCTCATACGCCAGTGCATGTTAAAAAAATGGTAATTAAAAAAACAATTTTTTTGCTTGGCATTGATAAATCGCTAATTACTGTAAAGACTTACTCATCCTTCTAAAATAACCGTTTTTATATAGATATATAGCGCATACCTTAATTCTTTCAGCCTCAGCTTGTGCAGCAAAAACTTTCTTTGTTCTAAAAATAAGAAAAGCAGTGAGCAATGAGAAATGTGAAAATAAAACAAAAATCAAAATATATCTGGAAAGAAGTTGGCCACACTGAACACTAATTTAATTTGACTTAACCGTGTTTAAAAAAGAATTATTACCCTAGAGGAGGTTTCGGTGGTCAAAATATCGTAAAACCTCTAATTAATATCAGTTTTGTTATGGAAAATATTAATAAGCACCCTCCTCTAAACAGTATACTCAAAAAACGCTCCTCCACAGGTGATGTCCGGCAGTTATAATTCAGCAATATTATTTTATTTTACGGATATCCTCCAAAATTAGTTGCTCTTATTGCTACCACTGCACTGAATAATTATATTTTTATTATATTATAGGTAATCGAAATAAGAGTAAAGTTCATTTTTCATGAATGAATTCCCAGTGGGCTAAAAACTTGTTCAAAGTACGCGTAAAGACACTAAAACAACAAGTCGTTCTAATGTCTTTACTGCGGACTTTGAACAAGTTTTTGAGCAGATGTTCCAGGAACACGAATTTATAAAACGAAACACTCATGTATGAATCATTCTCTAAAAAAGAATTCTATAACAGGTGGTGTCAGACAGTTATTTTGAGGCTGGGCATGGATACAGAAAAATGGATGGAAGATGCTGCTATACTTTCTGCTGTAATTCACCATACCTCTATGAATCCACTTGTTTACTTATAGACTTATTTTTACCCGACCAGCTCAAATCGTTTCCTAATGGTCAAACATAACTTACTGTTAATTTGTAAGTGCTACAATTAACTAATTTGTTTGGAAAGCTCATCAGGTCAATACGTATTTGAAAAATTCTAAGTTTCAGTCTAAACTGAATAAGAAAGAAATATGATATATACTTTGCTGCTTCAGCATGAGCTTGGACTTTATAAGATTCAGCTTCAGCTGGTGATTTAACTGTAGCTTGTAATTCACGATCCCTGCGTTCAATTTCTTTATCTTCAACTTCAATCAATTTTCG
>JAULBZ010003932.1:0-15573 GCA_032360805.1 Neoturris breviconis
TAGGTAATCCTCAGATTTATCGTCAAATAGAATTCGATATTTGTCTAGCTTCTTGTTGTACCACTAAACAACACCAAAATGCCATGATTTATTTTTTACGAAAAAAAGTTTCTTATCCCAAAAAGCAGGAATAATTTTGTAGAAAGTTTCTTATTTTTTGAAGATTCTAGTACTAGGTTTCTTATAAAAAACGTGACACATATAAAATTGTAATATTATATTGTCTATTTGCACTGATGAGCTTCCAAATAAAGATACAAATGATACAGCAAAATAGCTAATGTATAAACAAAATAGTCTAAATAGCACAAACTGTATAAAAATTCAAAATCAAAACAACATTTATTTCAAGTTTATTCAACATGTTCCTTCTTTACATAAGTCATCCCAAGAATGATAAATTAGTTTTAAATATATATTATGCTCCTGTGGTTACAAGTAAATAAATGATAATTATGACATGTTAAAATAATTAAAAAAATTGAGAAGGTGTTATAATTACAGTTAGTTTATTATATCTAAATGACATGAGAGTAAAAATACAATAGATCATGGAAAATAACAAATATATATTAATCTGATCAAGGTAAAGACAGCTTAACACTTCCACAGAAAAAGAATGCATAAACAAATATCCTAAATAGTACAAACTATATTAAAATGTTCGAAATTAAAACAACATTTTTAAGTTTATTCAACAGGTTTCTACATTACACAAATTATTTTCCAGAATGATGAATTTGTTAAAAACATTTAAATATAATATAATGTTCCTATGGTTACAAGTAAATAAATCATAATTATGATATAATGAAATAATTATAAAAAAATTGTCAAGGTTTGGTAATCATATTTATATTTACCATGAGAGTAAAAATACAATGATTCAAAGAAAATAACAATTATATATAAATTTGACCAATGAACACCTGAACAAAAAATACTAAAACTTTCACACACAGATACACACAAATAGATAAATAAATATGGAAGACTTGTTTACTCAAGTCAGGGTTTTTCCATTGTATATAACTATCTTCCTTTAACTGAAATTTGTTACTTGCAACATATATAATTGAAAAACAATCATTATAAAAGCTCTTAAAATATACAAAATTATACAATATTCATCATTTTACTTACTTGTAATGCTACACTTTGCTAAATACCGTATTTCATTGATTAAGTGCCCCTCCTAAAATGTTCTGAATTAATAAGCCCCCCTCCCCCTCATCGTATGAGCACCACGCCTGAAGAAATATTTTTTTTAGTAAAAGTAAAAGCTTTTTTTTTTCTATAAAACTATTTCTATTACTTACAGTCAAATTCTGAAGTATAAAATAAGACTTTTTACCTTGCAACCAGGGTTATATACCTGACCAAGCTTAATTTAACTATTTTTACTTTATAAATGTTTTGGAAAAAAAGTTGTCATCTTAATAAGTATGTTAACATATTCCGCAAAAAGGGCATGTTAACTTTGTAACCCGTTAAAAATGTGTTATATTTTCCATTACATTTCCATAACGTTGGCATTAACCCTATTTGCCCCCATTTGTATCACAACCGCCAGAAATTTCCGTACAACTTCTGATCCGCTAATCCTATTAAGCCACTTCGGCCGTTGAGACCAGAATTTTTTTAAAAAAATCTTTAAGTAAGGTATTATTCTTTTACAATGCATTAAAACAATTTTTTACTGTGTAATAGTTAAACAACCATTCCTAATTAGGAATAACAGAATAATTACCGTATTACGAATTTTTAGAATATCATTTTTAGTCAAAAATCACCCCTTGACTTATACACCTTATGCGGGTGTGAATAGAAAACTTTAAAAATTGTAAAAATGCTCATAGCCAAAAGTCTTAAAACTTTATGGAGAGGGGACGTCTAAATCTGGGAACCCTAAACACAGCATGATGTGGTCTTAGTTCCAGTGCATGGTGAAACTACACAACATTTAACTTATCCAATATCTTTTGAAGTGATAAACATAGTTAATATTACTATTAAGTTCACTTTTAATTATGGTGTTAATACTAACTGCATTAAAATAATTAACTATTTCTTGATTCACAAGAATTTCCCTAAGTATTACTATAACACAACAGTGGTTTGAGACCAATCAAGCAATAGATTCTCTTACATAATCATATTTTTAATCAAAGGATCAATCTCATCCAAGTTAACTAATTTTGTTATATCTGAATCTACTTTTAAAAATGACATATATACTTACCTTATGCATAAGTTGTAGAATGAGGTAGAATGTTTATCGGATAAGATAAATTAATTGTCAATTTCTAGCTCAATAATTTTTACATTTTATTCCCTAGTAAGCTTTTTACTTTTACCCTTCATACTGACGTAAGTAAAGTGTGAGTTATTAACTTCTTTCAACTTTCCTTTTAATAGCCGGATTATTTCTATTATTTTATCATAATGAGGTTTACTTATGTAGTTAGTGTTTCTAGAAAACTCTATCTTTTTTGAAAAACACAAGGAATGATATAAACACTTCGTGCACTACGTAGAAGGTGGTAAATTATCACCTAATACTTGTGAAGAACCACAATCCAAAGTACCCTTTCTAATTTTAAATTCTCTACCATTGTTATTGGTAAATAAAAGGTACAGTATTGAAAGTAGCCCACCAAACCAAATTAAAATTAAACCTAAGCACATAAAATATGATTTACATACACACGTTATACAATGTTTGAACTATTTAAGATGGCAAAGTTTCAGGTCACATAAACAATTAGAACACCAGGCAAAATTGTGTCAGGCCACTGTGGAAGAGAGTAATGCAATTTCATATCAAGGATTAGCATCCAAATTTAGATGGCATTAAGATTTCTTGTCCTCATTAAGTTCATAAAGTTTCAGGTTAAATAAACAATTGAAACACCTTTACCAAGGTAAAATTATGTCAAGTCACTGTGGTGTGGAGGAGAGTAGTGAAATTTCATATCCAAGATAAACACTCAAACTTTACATGGCATTAGGATTTAAAGTCCTTATTAAGTTGATAAAGTCTCAGTTCAAATAAACAATTGGAACACTATCAAGATAAAATTATATCGAATCAAATCACTGTGGAGAAGAGTAGTAAAATTTTAAATCATAGCCTGAAGCAATGCTTAAAGATAACTTTTCCACAGTGGATATACATTGCATACACACATTATATATCATACATCCTATCATTACACATCATATCATTATATTATTAATGTATATAAAGTAGAATTTTAACTTAATGCATCTGTTTTAAATGTTAAAACATTACACTTAATGCATTAAGTTATTACTTAATAAAACATTTTGATGAATGTGGTCAAAATCTCATAGAAAAAATATTTTTAAATTTACATTGAAAAATGTTTTCAGGATGTTACCGCACCTTTTCGGTTTATTGGCCCAAAAACTCAATTTGGACCCTTTTTGCCCAAAACTCGGGACACAGTGGACGAAATGCTGGTACCCAATTTCAAAATGCTAGCGCTTCGGGAACATGGTCTATTAGGAAAAGCCAGCCGCTGCCACCACCAACGCTGCTGCCGCAAAGTGATAGCAAAAACTAAAACCTGTTTATATTCAACGTTCAATGTTAAAATATTGTGATTATGATATACCTTAAAAGTCTTAATTTTCGCGAGTCTTAAATTTCACGAAAAATTTTGAAATATTTTTCAAAAGTCGCTTGTTCGCGAAATTAAAAACTCAAGAAAATTTTCGAAAAACACTAATTTTAAGAAATTTTTCGAAGGCATAATAGTACCTATTATAAGGGAGTTCCTTTAGTGTAACTTTTGGAAAAATTAATGAACGATCTGACTCGGATTCCGAGTGGGAGTTGGATTTGGACGGAAATGCATTCACTTTATTTGAATAGAACATCCCTTGAATCATATTGTCTTTATTTGCACAAAATATCCTTTTCTAAACCCCAGTGTCTTGAGTAAAATATTTCTATTTTGGAACGATTTGCGAAATAAAAAACCCGCAAAATTTTCCGAAAATTTCGATTTCGCAAAATTTAAAACCCTTAAAAGTGTTTTTTTTTGCCTTCGCGAAATTAAAACCCCGCGAAAATTAAGACTTTTAAGGTATCATAAATATTCGGACTCAAAGCAGGATGGTTGGTGAGCACTAGATACACTTCATTGTGAGCCTCCCTTTTCCTAGATTAAAGTGCAGTATTACGATCAAGGTGGCCAACTGTTTATTATTATTACCTCTTCTAAGTAACCAACCTTTAAGTTCAGAACATCTATAGTCAAATCGTTCTTCAGTGGAACAGATTCGATGTAAACGTAAAGCTTGATTATAAGGAAAACCTTGTTTGGTATAAAATATATGACATGATATAATATGTAGCAATTAATGGGTATCAGTTTTTTTTACAAATAAATTTGTCGTTAACCACCCCACCCCACCCAAAGGAAATCTGTCATTAACGTCATTTTTTAAATCTGATTTTTTTTTTCAAAAAAGCATGCAGCTAGTACTCAAAATGCAATTATAGCAGTTCTGTTTTGTATTTTTAACTTCTCTTTTCAGTTTTCAGGATTTGTATTTTGACATATCTTCCGGGTTTTTAAACATTTTGACTGAAACAATGCAAAATTTCTTCAATAATCCGGAATAAATGCGATTTTTTACAAAATTAGAAAAATCAGGAAAATCAATTTTTTTTAGAACAAATAAATTTGTGAAAAGAATTCAAATCATGATATAAGTTTATGGTCCAAATTTGAAGTTAATTACGTTATATACGAAAGTTATTTATAGACCCGGTCCCAGAAAAGCTCATTTAATTGAATTTTGACCCATAAAATGCAATTAAAAGCGTCCTAAACAACATTTTTCGGTTCTGTTTTGGATATTGGGAACTTATCAATGCCTTCTTAACATACTTTACCGGTTTTGTAAAATTCAAACAGAAAAAGGGCCAAATAATCCTGAAAACCCAAATAAAACCCCCGAAATGGTCATGCTAAATGATTCAATTCTAAATGCAACTAAAGTTATTTATAATTACGTTTGAAGAAAGTTTGTAACTTAATAACAGAAATTTAGATAGGTAGATTCAGGATAAGATAGCCTTTATCTCAACTCTTCATTAGGTACAGCTAAGAAAGTTTCAAGTTAATAGAGCTAGTGAAAAAAAGTTATTAAAAAACATACCTTAGGGGACGGAATATTCGCCAGAGAGAAGGGAGTTAATTTTCCTGGGGACAGGTTTGCTTAAGGGGCCAAAGGGGGTATAGGACACTGTTCCCCTATCTTATAAGGGCTAAATAAAGCTCAATAACAGCATCCCCTTTTGGATTAAAGTTAGAAGGTCATTTTTAAAAGGATTACAAATATACCCCTCTACCCTAAAATGCCATTTAAGGTACAACCGATGACCAATTTAAGATTCATCAAGTTCCTTGGGAGGTGATAACTTAAAGCCTTTAGACAGAACAGAAATTCCCAACATTCTCGGAAACAAGCTCACCAGCTAAGTGATCATGTACATTGCCAATCCCATCACCATTAAAATCATTCAACACTATTAGGCTCTAATAGGAATGTGCTTGGAGCTGTACTGGACCACTCAACCAGCAAAGTTGCCCAGAAAAAGATTCATTTAAATTTACAAATGAATCTAAGGTATTTACTATAACAGGCTCAACTAAAATATCATTATTACTTACATTTCTTTTATTTTTACGTCGTAAAAGATGCTTTAAACCATATAATATCTTCCAAAAGACGTAAAATCTTTCAACCAAGTCTTTTCTATTTCATCCAACACCATTCCAGGTATCAACTTTTTTAATTTCTTAAATATATTATATATATATAGTAAATGTCATTGCGCATGCTCGTCCGGAGACAAGATCGGTAACACTGGACGCCGTTTCGGTCTAATTTGCCCTCATCAGCAGTGTATACCCACTCTCAATGCTAATGCCTGGACACTTCGCAAAGAGAGATGATCTATCCAAATCGGGACACAGGAAGTGGAACTGGAATTAAAAACCACAAAGTTACTAAAAATTAAAATATTCAATGACCAAATTTTCAGCACATGTCTTCTACAGAGTTAAGTTAAAGTATACTGATTACACTTCATTATAAACTTGAAACGTAACTCTGTAGAAGACAGGTTTAACAAAGCACCTATTAAGAGGTGGCTTCCACAATCTGTTATAAAAATTAACTAGAAACCGGCCTGCTAAAAACGATTAGTATATTGAATGTAATTTTACCAACATAACAAATTTGCACAATACAAAAACAGTAAGACTAATCTTGGAAAAACACCAAATTAGTAATTAGTATTCCCATGGATGCTGTTTCAACATTTTGATAAGCACATAATAAGTAGAAATGGTTTCCTTTATTGTTCTTAAGAAAAGCATCCATGCTATGTGAGCTAGTAGAGAATGACATAGTGACAAAATTAAAATTAAAGAAAGACAATAGAAGAATATTTTGTTTTGAATGAATGAATTATGTTCTTTTATTAAAAATAAAATTGCTCTGAAGTTTTTTGTAATTCACAATGAGAATAACTATTAATAATAAAATGATTAACTTTACAACATAACATGACACATGTGTGTCATGTGTTATTCCCTAATCACCTGTAATTACATCTTTTTAACATCCATATCACATTGTAAAAATAAAATTGAAGAAAATGGAGATTTTGATTCTTTAAAATTTTCTAGTTATCTCAGATAGTTTATTTATTTATTTCTCCAAAATAGAAGAAGCTTTCCAAATAAAAATACAAGATAGATGCCAAAAATGATTCATGGTTAAAGTCTCATAGAAATATATTATCCACATTATTTTTAAGAATGTGGTCAAAACCTTACATAATTCATCATGCCACATCTGTTCCATCCATTGGACAGAAAACACAATTTGGACCCTTTTTGCCTGCAACTCAGTCTCAAGTGAACAAAGTAAGTGAGTCCTTATGAAAGATCGCCTTGAATGTAGGTAGCAAATTTCAAAATGAAAGCACTTTGAGAACATGGTCTAATAAGAAAAGTGGGCTGATAGTAGTGATAGTAGTAGCCCATCTTCATTTGCCAGGCGAAAAATCAAATAGAATGGACATTTTTTATATTTGTTGACTTTCCCTCTCATTGTACTGGTCGCTTGCGGATCAAGAACTAGCTCAACATTATGTTTATATACAATTAAAAGAAAATAATATATAAATACAAAAGATTTGGTGATATTTCTACTATTCACAAAGTCATTTTATAGTTTGTTTTTGTACATACATAGTAATCAATTGTTCGTTCAATTCCATGAACTGTCTTCAGAATAAATACCCCACCACATATAACATCTACGTTCGCGCACGAAAATAAATTCTCACATTTTTCCTCTTTGACTGATCGAAATCTTCATCTTGTTTCAAGTCCAAAAGTAAACTGGTCATAGATAGTTCTAATTGTGAGTGAGAGCATGAAATACCCACACAAGGTCTGCTTTCAATTTATTTGACACAACTTCACTCCAGGTGTGTGTAAAAAGCAAATATATATAGCAAACCAGCAACACTTACGTAGAAAGTGACCACAACAATTCGGTGCACAATATAAAATGAATGTGTTTTGTATGGTGGTAGTGGCTTTTACATAGCTATATACATTTGCTTTCTACATATGCACCTAGAGTGAAATGCTGTGCACAGTAGTGAGCACAACAGTGCACAGCAGTGAGCACCACACAGAAGATAATTTGAGGGTTGAAATGCAAAGATATTTAGATAAATCGAAAATCAAACTCCCAAAATTATGTGAATTCTTTCACGGATGGCAAAATTAGGATGACGTCATATGGAATCGGAGAATTAACAAAAAAATAACTTATATAATTAGGCCTTTTAATGTCATGCCCAGGACAAGAGTTGAACAGCTGACCAGATTTTAGTACAGTTTAGGAAAAAGGTCAACTTTCAGCAAATTTTTGAAGTTATTCATGAGAATTTAAGGGGTTTTGTTTTTTAAGGAGATTTAATCATTTTCGGAAAATCCAGTTGTCAGAAAAAGGGAATCTGCCTAATTGTTTACCAGAGCAAAATAATTATAAAATTTGCCTCACTAAGCTCTATTATGCTAACTAAATAATGATTCTCAATACTACGACATTTTAAATGTCATATAATATTGTGTGAATAAAATTTATACAAAAACTTTCATCATAACAAAAACATTCAATTTAGGAAATTATGCTATCATAGCATAGAAAAAGAAGAGACAAATAAGTTGTTTTAAACATGAAAGCATGCTGTAAACTACACTTGTTTGCAAATAAACCTACCTTTCTATGTTCAAGAATGAAATAAATGTTTTACAGAGAATGACTTACGAGCAGTGTGAGCATTGCCACACAATCGCCATCTTGTTAACAGTTTACTTAAATTTACGGCAGGCGATTTTACTCAGAGGTCTCAACTGGCAAGTAAATTTTCGAATCCTATCTAAAATAACTACAGTAACAAAAATCAAGATTTTGGTGGCAAATAGACTGCTGATGTCAGTAATTTAAATATGGCTAGTGAATCAGCCCCTTATATAACAAATGACAATCTTTTAATCGCCTTTAAAAAATAATTTTAACTTGCAAAGATGGTGGTCCTTTTAACCCTTGGCGTCCCGTTCCCGGACGGGTCCGAGATAAGAAATTTCGGGTTTTTCTCAAAGAATGCCTGAAAATGTTTAGAATGGGAAGGGTTAAACAGAGAGAATAACAGGAGACTTTGTTTGGTGGGCTAAAAATTAATATATTTCATCTTTTCCACCTTGCAAATGTACATGTCCAAAAAGTAATCAGTACAAAAAAGGATCAGCCTAAAACAATCACTGCGTAGGAGTGATTTATCATCATTCTAGTGGGTAACGACTTGTTCAAGGTCAGCAGCAGCAAAGACACAATGCATCTTTACTGCTGACATTGAACAATTTTTGCACAAAGGATATATAGTGATTTGGTTCTCTGCTTAATTTAGGTTTTGTAAATACTAAAATGTCAAATGTGCTCGCAGACACCTGACTCGTTATGATAGTAAATTATCACTTGGAGGATATCATCCACCCAGATTATAAGCAATAACAAATGTTAAGCAATCAAAATCAGTAAGAAATTTCAATATGTTATTCTTGTCGCTATGATACATTGAGCATGATCCGTCATAAAGCTCCCAGGAACAAGTATTTGCCTGCTTAAATGTCCTTTATATAGTTTTTTATTTTGTAAACGTTAAGGGCAAATATCTTAAAATCCTTCCCAGGAACAAGTATTTACCTGCTTAAATGTCCTTTATATAGTTTTTCGAGATCATACCATGATCATTGAATTTACGAAAGTAATTACTTATGCAGACACTATTGCAGGTACGGTATTGAAAGTAGCCCACCAAACCAAGTGAAAATTAAACCTAAGTACATAAAATATGATTTATATACGCACACCACACAGTATCTGCATTATTATTTAAGATAGCAAAGTTTCAGGTTAAATAAACAATTGAAACACCTTTATCAAAGTAAAATTATGTCAAGCCACTGTGGAGGAGAGCAGTGAAATTTCTTATCAAAGAAAAACACCCAAATTTTAAATGGCATTATAAACAATTGGAACACCATTATCAAAGTAAAATGATATCAAATCACTGTGGAGGAGAGTAGTGAAAATTCATACCATAGCCTGAAGCAATGCTGAAAAATCACTCCTCCACACGGGATATAAGTTACATACAAACGTTATACATCATAGCATCATGTAAAATTAAAATAGAGAGTACACCTATGTTATAGTATTAGTTGTTACACTGCATAGGCTACTCAGACTATTATAAGATATGCTTTGATCATACATACTATTGTATGTATGTGTATATAAAATATATATGCATGTATATGATTGTATATGTATGTATATGCATCCATGTATATATAGTAGTACTATAGGCACAATAGAAACCATCCATTTAATTTAATTTTACTTATAAAAGTTAAAATCTTAATTTATTGAGTTAATAAAATATGTAAAGGTGGTTGTCATCATCAGTAAAATTAAAAATAAATAAAGAATAATGAAATAGAAGATTACATATTCATTAAAACAATTTATTATTTTATTAAAACATTTTCCTAATGTTGAATTGTTTCTTGTCATTACATTTCTAATTTGAATTGGGAGTAATTAATAATGTTATTTAAAAATTTATACTCATTTATGGTAGTAATTTAAATGTTTTATGGTTCTAATACACATCAAAACAGATTAATATTTATTTCAAAATTGAAGAAGGAAGCTTCCCAAAATCGAAATGGAGACCTCAATTCTTAAATTTTTAAAAATTATTTCTTATAAAAAATATCACTATCATCTGAAAAAATTGAGAAAAAATTTCGCCAACATACAAAATGTCTGCCAAAAAAGATTCATGGTCAAGGTCTCATAGAAAATTAAAATGTTCGGTTTTGAAAATGTTACATTTAATTTTTTTTCCAAGTCTCCACTTCTCCCTTTTCATTTTTTAACATGTTATATAGGTGAATGTGGTCAAAACCTCGGTCCCAAATTGACAAACTAATTGCCATAACTAAATTTCAGGATGGTACCATGCCCTTTCGGTCCATTGGCACGAATACTGGTATCAAATTTCAAAATACTAACACTTCGGGAACATGATATAAGAAAAGTGGGATGATGATGACGCCACCGCAAAGTAATAGCAATGGCCAATCCAAACTTTGCTTGGTGGGCTGAAAAATTGTGTCAATTTTTTTTTTTATTTATTACTATCTTCACAAACCAGGTGTCTGTGATACTTCCATAAAATCCTGAATATCCGCCCAGGGTCAAATAACTGATAAAGACAAATTTGGGGAGACTTACATTCAGCAGGGCTTAATAATGGGAGGATTTGAATTCCACACGTATTGAAAGACATGTTTATGCAATAGGAGAGTGATAGAAATCACAGGTAAATACAAATAATTTGTTTCAGAAAGGTGTTTGATAAGTAAAATGAATAAAGAAATTCAATATATGACCTTTATACACTGTGTGTGTAGTATGCTTTAGATTTGGAGGTTATTATATTAGGGGGAGGGGGATTAAATTCAAGATTTTATAGTATGTGAATTATAAATTGTAACCATTATTTATGAATTATTTGCAACATTCAATACATTGCAATTGATATTCTTTCATATATTAAAGTAATCATCAATGAATCGATCAACAATGTTTATTGAATTGACAAATGGTGCTGCTATGGTAACTATATCTCTCATTTTGAAAAATATCTTTTAGTCTTAACAAGGACAACAACTTCATTAATTATCATTGTTTTGTCTGAAGCTGTTAGGCCAGTTAGCGATTGCTTTACTTTTCAATGCCGTGTCTGAAGTAATACTTGCATTGTATACAATTTTTGGGCCAATATTTAATGTAGCTCTTACAAACTGTCATACTGAAATGGCAAATATACTATGTGAATCCATATGCATTTGTAAGCTATGACAATCTACGAACTGCTCACCACATTCAATACATTTAACTTGATCTTCATTCCCATTGTTAACGCACTCATCAATTGATGTGTCAGTTTTTGTTGATTTGGAAGATATCAATATAAGACATGGCACTTTAACAGTAGGTACTATTTCTATGAAAGATTCAACAGATGCAACTGCTTTCTTATTTTCAGAAGCAGCAGCAAATGATCTAACAGCTGCATCATCTGCTACCATTGCATTGACATCATCTGTAGTGTCAGTAAACTGTCTCCCTCCGTTGTCCAATGCACTTTCTGAAGAAATACTAGTATTCCGAAGTAACTTTTTGCGTTGTGTACGTTTAGTTAAACCACCACGAATATCTCGTTTCTGCACAGTCTTATTAGAGAGAGCGCATTTATTGCATTTAGTGTGCGTTGTTTTAAGTTTCTGAAAGCAGCATTTTCTTCCACAGATATTACATTTCCCAACAAAATAAACTTTCCTATGATGATTCAAATGTTGTGTTTGCGTAAATCTCTTGGAACAGACATAACATTGATATGGTTTTTCACCTGTGTGAAATCTTTTATGAATTTTCAATTTATTTTTTTGTATGAATTTCATGTCGCAAACATCACATTCGTATGGCTTTTCACCAGTATGAGTCATTTTATGATACCTTAATGACGAAATAACTGAATATCGCTTCTTACAAATTTCACATTGGTAAGGTTTTTCGCAAGTTTCGTCTCTTTCATGGGCAGCCAATTTATATTTGTGAGTGAATGATGTCAAACATTTTTTACACTGAAATACCTTTTTACTAGTCATTTTGTTATTTCTTTTTCCTGTGTCTATATTCGTAATGTCTTCACCAACTTTAGGATGTTTTATTTAAACTTGATTCTTTTGATATAACTAACCAATCGATTTTAAGTGATAAATTAAGTATTTTTCATGTTTCCATTGCCATTGAGAGAATCATATACTATAAATATAATAGAATCTATGCAATATCAGGTCTGTGGACATAAAGTTGCATCTTTTGTGTTAAATATACAATTATATTGGAGGATAACAATTAAAAGCTCAATCATAAAAAAGCTTATAATTCGTTGTGGGATTAACTTAATATTCATAACACAAAAGGAAAAACTAGATGTTTACTGATTTCATATAATTCTATTCTCTAATGAATATTTTCCATCTGGATACTTATTAGATAGGGGGGGCTTTTAGAAGATACGGTAATTAGGTGCTCGGATTTGTCCAGCAGGCAAAATCTTGTTCAAAGTACATGTCGTTCGACCTTGAACAAGTTTTTGCCCACTGGGTAAAGACATTTCAGAAACAGATAATTTTTTCAAGCTTCAAAAATACTGTCAGACATCACCTGTGGAAGAGTGTTTTTTGAGTACAGATTTTAGCTTTGAAGCTGAAACTTTATTCAAAAAACACTCCTCCAAACAATTCATTATAAACGATTAGCAAAAGATAGCATAAGCCCAGTGGGCAAAAACTTATTCAAAGTCTGCAGTAAAGACACTACAACAACATCGATCGACATTGCTCTAGTGTCTTTTCTGCTGACTTTGAGCAAGTTTTTGCCTACTGGAAGTGATACATACATTTTCAATTGTAATATTATAATTATTGTCTATTTGAGCTGAAGAGTTTCCAATAAAGATAAAATAATAGAGCAGCAAAAATATAGCAAAATAGCTAATGTATAAACAATGGTTTATACATTACAAAATCAAAACAACTTTTACTTCAAGTTTATTCAACATGGTTACAAGTATGTAAATGATGATTATGATATAATGAAATAATTGTAAATATTGGCAAGGTGTTATAATTACAGTTGGTCAATTATATTTAAATAATATAGAGCGTAAAAACACAATTATATATCAATTTAAGCAATGAACACCTGAACAAAAAGCACTAAATCTTTCACACACAGACACACACACAAATAAATAAATAAATTACAAAGATCAGATAGTAGAGTCTATCTTTACTGTTTACTCAAGTCAGGCTTTTTCCATCATATATACTTATCCTGCTTTAACCGAAATTTGGAACTTGCATAAAATATACACAATTATACGATTTTCATAATTTACTTACTTGTAATGAATGCTATACTATATGCTAAATACGGTATTTCCTTGATTAAGTACCCCTCATAAAATATTCTGAATTAATAAGCCACATGTTTTGAAAGTTCTGTAGTTGGCCTTGCTTTCTTATTTAAATGAGTTTCGGTGTTCATAGAAACGATCATTGAACAAATTCTCAGTAAGACCAATATAACTGTCAGAACTGTCAGGCTTCACTTGACAATGATAAATGACGCTCTTCTCAAAACATTTTACAGACATTCTTCTTTTTTTCGGCAGTTACATGCTCGAGTGTCCATGTTCTCCACCATTGATAAAATCTGCTTGTTATGAGATGATATTATACTAGCGATGTTTGGAAGGCAAAACTGACTTTGACGTTGTTTCGAATGAAGATCTTATGGAGTTTGTGTTTCTTCAAAATATATTTATCAATTAACGGTAGGAACCCCTTAGCAATATGTTATAACATTGATATTGAAAGGTTGATTAAACCAAATAATATTTCTCCTTCTCATATTGCTGACACCAAATTTACCTAGAGGTTTTCCCTAGTATATTTTTGTATGTCGATATCCATAAAAAGCATTACAGTATTAGGTGCTAGAAAAACGAATACGTCTCCTAAAATCTCCTAAATATTTAGACACTTTTCAATGGTTTCATGCTGTTTCTCCTAAAATAGCACACAAATAATATTTCCTAAAAAGTGTAATTTTAAAACCTCTGACCACCCAGTCGGAATGTTTTGAAACTCATTTAATTAAAACATGTTACCCATGAGTTAACACTTAAAAATTAACTCTTGTTAATAGTGAGAACCAAGTGTAAAGATTTCGATTTTTGGTCCACCTGGGCTATTATCATCATTTTGCAGCGGCAGCGGCTGGGGCAACCCACTGTTCTTAATAGGCCATGTTCTCAAAGGAAAAAGGAAAAAGCTCTAGGTAGATTAAACTGTTGCCTGTTTTGCTTTTCCCATGACACTTATAACGGGTTGGCTAGCCCTCCTAAAATCTCCTAAATAACCTAAAAAACAGAACCGCTCCTAAATGCTCATAATAACATAAGAAAATGACTGAAAGCTGACCTTTCTCCTAATAAATCTGCTAAAATCTGGTCAAGTGTTCCCGAAGGACAAAAACTAAATTTCAACTCTTGTCCTGCGCATGACATTAAAAGACCTTATTAAGTTATTTTTTTATTAGTTCTCTGATTCCACTGAAGAAGTATCAATTTTCTATACATATATATTATAGGATCTAATCAAAAGTTTTTGGTACCGTACTAACCAATCCCTCTCTTGAAGCATTGTGATGTTGGAGATTTTTTATTAGTTATTTGTAAGTGTAGTGACTCCATCAGGTACCACCACTATTGGCACCTATATTTTTTTTTCGATTTTTGCATCTTCTAGATGTTTGGGAAATAAGGTTTTCTTGTGAAATAAGCAAAAATTTCCATTATTTCTGCTTATATTCAAGCAAACTAAGTATGTTCTCCATTCCCTAAACATCGGTTGTCATTGGAATTGCCCAATCAGCCCATCACAGGTCTCAAAGTACTAACATTTTTAATTAAGAGTGAGGTGAAAAGAATAGAACATTTCAAGGGAAAGAAAGGGTTATGATGCAAATATATTTAGAATAGGGCAAATGAAATATGCCATAAGACTGCTTGAAATCGATAAATAGAACATTAGTGCTCTTTCAGTAACTCCCAGAACATATGAATTCTTTGGTGACGTCATATGGAATCGGAGAATTAACCACAAAAATAACATATATAATTAGACCTTTTAATGTCATGCCCAGGACAAGAGTTAAACACTTAACCAGATTTTAGGAGATTTTAGAAAAAAGGTCAACTTTCTTCGTTTTTTTAGGTCATTTAGGAGATTTTTGGAGAGC
>JAULBZ010003933.1:0-15572 GCA_032360805.1 Neoturris breviconis
GTTTTAATGTTATTTTTACTATCCCCTATCAAATTAAGGTTTATTTTCTAAGTTTTTCCAAATTTTAATTTTTGCCCAGACATGCCCAGACACGCCCAATAGCGGTCAATGCTATCAAAAATAGGCTGTATTAGCCCCTGCATAAGTTTTTTGTCGATAGCTCCAGGTCATCATACATATGAACACATATAATAAAAGTGCTATTTTATGTTTTATACTAAATCAGTCTATCCCAACATCCACCGTCCGTTCTTACCGTCTCAAGTAGCTAATACTTAATAAAGCAGATTTTTCAGGTATTTTTGATAATATCAAAATGATATTTTACAGACCAAAAAAATACTTATTTTTATTATTTTTGCTCATTTGTCTCATTCTTTCTCCCGGCTATAGCTTTGGTTTATCGGTTTATGGTATGGACGGTTACAGTTTGGTATGGATGTGGTTATATAGGTAACCAACCGATGGGTTAAAGGCATCATCTATAGTGATCTAAGTTTCTAAGGCCAAACTAATTAATCATTCGTTCATTCATGTCACCCGCGCCTATCTGATGAAACCAAACTGGTCCTGTTATCTGTTACTTTTACATAACTAGCTACAGCTTAGTTAGACAGCTAGCTAGCTATTTGAAATTTTACAAAGAGAGTAATATATATAATCATCTTATTATCACAACCAAACAGATCTATAAACAACACAAAAACCAAAACATAATTTTTTCAAGAGAACCGAAGAAGGTAAAAACTCCCACACAGTTTGGCTCTGTCTGTCGGTTGTCAGACTAGGTTCGGGGTCACGTCACCTGGCATCCCATCCTATGAATATCGTATAATCAATCATCATAAACAACCAAAAACAAAACACCAAAAATTTATTTCCGTATTTTTCCCGCGGGAAAATGAAGCTGGAGAAGCGAGACCAATAGAACTAGCTTGGATGCGCTTCAGGCTAGACTGCAAGCGTACCCGCATTTGCCCAGTTCCGATTTCCCGAATTTGTTCCAACTCTGTTCGGAGAAGGAATAAAACGCGTAGCTTATATTTCCAGGCTAAGCTAAGCTGCAGAAGATCAGTACTGTAGATTTGCTCGAATTACAGAAGAGAGGTTTTGTAACAGAGTTTCTATATGAACGTACGATAGATACTGTTGAACGTACCACAGATATTGTTTGTGCACGTCTTTAAGCACATGCGATCTTATTTTTTTATAGAGCTTAAGTCCTATAAAATGTTCTTAAATCTTACATGTTTTGAAAATTACATTATGCAAGGAAAACGGGATGTAACCTAGCCTTTATGTTGTTACGCTCTTGATATATTACGTATAACCTTTTAAAGCACATATTTTGAAAATAAAGTCGAGAACATAATATTCGATAATACAGAAATTATGCTCTTCTAAGTTAATCTGTTGTGGTATATACCTACTGGAACCAATATTTATAGTCTCAAAAATACATGTTATCTGCTCTAAGGATGTTTTATTCTTACACTTTTTTTATACACAAGAAACAGTAAATTTTGATTGAGCTTGAAGATTTCTTAAAATTTTGCTAATTCCAGTTCTTCAGTTTCTTATTGCTTTCAAGGTTTGTCGAAACATAGACTACTATATCAATTTTGGTGATTTGTAAAGAAAACAAATATTGTGAGATCTTGTACAACTATAATGCTATATTGTCTATTAGGGAGTTTTATACCGCGCAGCCTGGGTACTAACGAAAATCCGTGTAGCTGTACGGACAAATTTTCATTATGGCGGTAAAATTCAAAAACAACACCGATTTTATGCGAATGTAAACAATAACACCGATTATTCAATTCTGGTAAAACGAAACATTACACGCAATATATTATTTCAAACTGGTTATAACAATCGAACCTTTAAATAACAAAGACAGTTATGGTGTGTTATGGTTGATAAACCACTGGAACTTTACATGAACTGCAGATGAGGATCAATAAATTTAAATTGTACCCTTCTCTGACAGAGAAACCAATTCCTTGGAGAGAAAAAGAAAGAAAAACAGATTTGGTACATTCTTATTTTAACAGCACAAATGAAGAAGCATATCCTCCAGTCACATCGTCTGTTTTAAAAGATTATGCCTCCCCAAAAAGAGAGTGTAGTCTAGGTCAACAGCAGAAGACTTATACAATGTTATCCAGCAGAAAAATCGTAACAGTAAAAACTACTATCACCTCCAATAATAAAACATTCGTACGAGCATTAGTTAAAAAATCATATGGGTAGCATATAAGACCAGCTGTTGTACTTTTTGAATATTCTACCCCAACAAAAAGCTTATTGTAAATGTTCTGTTGATGTGAGTAATCTATGTGTCATGTTCTGGCAACACTACTCTTCTTAAAGCATTTTACAGAGATGAAAGAAAAAATATTAGCCCTCACATGCACTCAACAGCTTCAGAAATGGCACCGTAGAACAACAAAAGGATCTTTACCTATGATGCCACTACGTCAACCTTGTTCCCAGGGCTTCTTGCCTTTTCAAACACTCGGAAAGGCAAGAAGCCCTTGGGAACGAGGTTGAGCTGATCCAGAACATGCAAAATGTAAACGTGATGTATTACAAATGAAGGCACAGATAAGAGCTAACCTACAAAAAATCAAAAAACCCTTTGAACTTCACTGTTATGAGACCCAAAATACAGCTCTTATTGGACATTTAAAATACAGATATACAACTAAAGCTTCTATTTAGCTGATCATGATTATTGTGCAAAGAATTACATTCTAAATCTAGCAAATTTTATCATAATTTATGACCTTGATTGCAGCGTCTTTACTGCAGATTTTGAATAAGTTTTTGCCTACTGGGTTTCAACTGAAGTTTTTTTTTTTAAGAATCGTTCCCCCCACTCAAGCCTGAGGTCACTTCTAGAAAAGGGGGTACTTTTTTTACCCTTTTTACCTCCAGATCTTATTCGCTCTCCTGATAGGGAATACAACCCTCATTACCTTAAACCACTTTTACAGGGGAACAAGTAGACGACAGTGCTTCCAGAGACGTAACTCGAAATCTCCCCCAACATTAAATTTCGGTTCGCAAAAATTTATACACTTAGTGGTCGAAATAAGAGCAATTAATCACTCTGGAGGAGAGATTGTTGAGTTTAACTTCAAAAATCTCTCCTCCACAGTGATTATATACCCTTACTTTTGGAACACTGAGGTATATCAGTCTAAATACACAAGTTGATACATTTTGTAATCATATTTCACATAAAAAAGATACGGTAAAATTCATTCCAATCATATATTTACATATTTACATATATCAACTTATATAGATATTTGATGTAGTGGAGGTAATTTACCACCAGATGGAGGACGGTCATTTATTTTTGCTTCTAAATCAACAAGTTGAGCACGTAATCGTCTCATCTCCTGTTTTTGGAGATCAATAAGTTTTCGTGCTTCTGTTACATCATTATTGTTTTTGTCATCGTTTACAAAAGAATTGTTATTGTGTTGTTGTTTACGCAAAACATTAATTGAAGCTTCAAAATCATGGACTTGTGTACGGGCCATCTTTAATTCTCGACGTAAATCGTTAATTTCTTTGATAAGCGTTACATTTTCCTATAAACGAAACAACAAAAAAATAATAAATGTTCGAGCATATTACGCCTGCGCATGCGTACTAAAGGTTGATTTCCATTAGGCGCAAAATTACGCGCGAAAGCTAAAAGAAGACATTCCATGGGTAGAAATTGACATCCCCTGCACACGAATTGTAGTTTTCTGATATCGTAAAATAAAATTGTGAGGTCGTTCTCCGATCAACAAATTAGTGAGCAATTTACAAACTGTATATATTATTTATGTATGTCATTGGCGTTGATCCGATGTGCCTACAAGGATGGTACACACATGGTTAGTTGCCGTATTGTATAACGGATACCTAGTCTGGAATATACCCTCTTATAGCACCTTTTAAGTTGAGTCTAGAGAGCAATTAGTTCATTTCGATACCTAAATGGTGGATTTACACTAGGCGATAGCTAAAAGAAGAAATCACACAATAAGGTATTAACTTTCGCAGATACAAAATTTCGCGATATTCGTGGGAACTTTTTCATTATATTTTGCAAGGTCAGAAAAAAGTAAAGCCTCATTCTATTCACCATTTCGTGAAAATAAAAATGAGTTAAATTGATTTTTTTTCATCATGATTATTTTGGGCGTATTTAAAGGCCATACAAATTCCTTAAACCCAAGGCCGTTATTCTGAAAAGTACGCAAACAAAATAAGATTGTTTGCCTTAAAAATGAAAGCAACAAAAACATGCTTTTTGATGAGAGCTAATGACACTGTTTGGGCTGTATTAAAGCATTAAAAACTGAAAAGTTTGAAAAAATATTTCTTCCACTACACTATTTGCCAATCCTGGATTGGTTCTGAATTCGTATGGCCTTTAATTTCGCGAATTTTGAAAAATATAAGATAATCGCGAAATTTTGTATTCACCAAATCTATAAATGAAATATATATTTATGCTACCTGCATGATTCGCACATTATCAGCGCGATGTATTTCAGTATCTTTTGCTAATTTCTTCCTTAAAGAAGCTACACTCCTTTCTAAATGTTCCCGTTGTCTTGCATATTCTTTCTGAATATCTGCATCTACACCGGCTTGTTCGGGCTAAAAACAATAAAAAAAGGTTATTGTCATAAATACCGCAACTCAGTTGTTAAAAACTTGTTCAAAGTTAGAAGTAAAGACGCTAGAACAACGTGTTCAGCGTTTGATTACTTTTCTTCTCTCTCTCTCTATCTACCTACATCCCAGTAGGCAAAAACTTGTTCATTCAAAGTCCGCAATAAAGACGCTAGAACAACGTTTTTTTACGTTGCCGTACTGCTGACTTTAAACAAGTTTTTGCCCACTATGGTAATATGCAGTGAATTATATCCAAGAATCTCGTCCTTTTGTCTATTTCTCGAAAATTGAGTTTTCTTCGATAGACAAATTCTAGCATTTATTAATCTGGAATAAGCCCAGCGGGCAAAGACTTGATCCAAAGGATGAGAATCGATGGTAATGACCCCCTGATATATTTAATTTTGATATATAAATTTCCTTTCATTGTTTATATTTAACGGGGCAGATTTTAGTTAATAATTTTACTCACAGTATCATCACTGACATATTTTCCATACAATTCTTTTACATGTTCTTTCAATTTTTTCGGTTCCTGTATGTAACCAGCCGCATTATGTAAATCTGTTTTGAAACGTTTTACAACAGCATCTACATCATGAACCTAAACAACAGATAAATACGATTACCCATTGGGCCAAAAACTTGCTCAAAGTCCGAAGTAAAACTTCGACATTTTCTAGCGTCTTTATTGC
Source organism: Neoturris breviconis (assembly GCA_032360805.1). Taxonomy (NCBI): domain Eukaryota; kingdom Metazoa; phylum Cnidaria; class Hydrozoa; order Anthoathecata; family Pandeidae; genus Neoturris; species Neoturris breviconis. The sequence goes on from JAULBZ010003933.1 coordinate 5,388, forward strand.
TGTTTCTAATTAGCTGTATTAAATTGTTTTCTTGTTTAGGGGCGTGTTTATTAGAGGGGGCGTTTAATAGAACGTGGGTGCTAATTACAGGAAATATGGTATATTCTTAGGTAGTGCCGTAAATAAAAAAGAGCACCCGATGATATTTTATCTTACAGGTGGATTTCCATTGGGCGGAAAGCGAAAGCCAAAAGAAGACATTCCATTGGTAGAAATTGACGTCAAATGTCAGGTAAAAACAAACTTATAAGAAATATTCAGTTGACATGAACATTAGTAGAAAAAGCAAGCTAAGGAGCCATCTCCAAAATTCGTTTCAAAAAGCAGATATTTTCGCAGCTTTAAAAAGATCGAAATCAATAAATTTGAGAAAGATTAATCTGCGATGAAGAGCGTTAAGTCAACGAGCTTGAAATTGATTGGTTTCTTTGGTACGAAAAAACCAATCACTTGCAAGATCGTTGATTTAGCACTCTTCCCCTGGAAACTACATTTGGAGATGCTCCTTAATATTTCATATGTAAATATCTCGTTGAAATGATCAGTTCACATTTTTTTTAGCTGGAACATAAATTGTGACTTGTGAATGTAATATGTACATCTAAATTAACATAGTTGTGTACTGAATGAGTCTTAACAGTTTAATAATATACCGTTTGTCTCTCCTGATATAACTCTTTCTCTGTAGCTTTGAGTTTTAATCGAAGTTCAGCAATATTTAATTCAAGACCTGTATTTTGTTTGTGGAAACGTTCCAATTCACTCTCCATCTAAAGTAACGAAAATATGACTGCATTAGATATATAAAATAACAACAACAAAAATTACAAAAACTAAAACAACATAATACAACAAAAAAATTACCAAAACAACGAAAACAACAATAACAAAAACAACAGAAAGAAAAGTACCGTAACATCCCAGTTATAAGCCCCCCCCCCTTCCTCCCTCAAAAAATAAGCCTATGTAATTTCAAACGCAAAAACCTTTCCTGTTATAAGCTACCCCCCGGTTATAAGCCCATGTGCTTATATCTGGTACTATATATTTTAGGTTCCTTTTTTAAGGGTAAACAGATGAATAACGCTAAAAGTAATTTGTAATGATGTTTTTTGTAACAAATTTGTAACGTATTTTCTTCTTTATTGATGTATCATTTATTGTAATTTAGTTTATAATAGTACACGTGTAGCTTAAATAAATATCAGACTTTTCTTTACATCCTACTTTCCGTTTTAAAATAGAAAACCTGCACCGGTTATAAGCCCCCCGCCCCCCCTCTCCCTGTTATAAGCCCGTAGGCTTATACAACATAACAATAAACAACAACCGGTACCAACCTCTTGAATTTGTTCTTTCATAGCTTTGATGTCATTTTCTCTAGGTTCTATTTGTTTTTTCAATTCTTTTATCTTATAATCAAGAACGAACTTAAACTTTTCTAATTCTTGATTCTTCTTTTTCAAATCATATATTCGTTTCTCCTAAAATAAAAAAAATCGAATAAATAAATAAATGAATAAAGGAAATACAAAAAGCAAACAAGATTGAAATTCAGTCGAACAGATCAGCAGACATCCTCCATAGCGGATGTTTGCTTGTGGTCCTCATTAAACATTTTCCGTTAAAAAACCTTACTAACAGACGCCTACATATAGCAGACACTTTCTTTTGGTCCGAGTTGTATCCACTATACAGGTTTCTATATATTTTGATTCGTTATAGAGATTTAATCAAGTGACAACCTTGTTCAAAGTCCGCAGTAAAGACGCTAGAACAACGTTTTCAACGTTGATCTAACGTCTTTAATGTGGACTTTGAACAAATATTTGCTCACTGGGAATTGTATTCAAAAAAGTGGCTTTGCCAAAAACATCTACACAGGAGGGTGATATGTCAACGAGCTTGCAACTGATTGGTTTCTTCGGCATGAAGAAACCAATCCATTGCAAGATCGTTGACTCAGTACTCTTCTTTGATGGTGTACCTTATCTTGTATTGTTTCATCTCTTTCTTGTATCTCTTTCTTCAACCCGTAAATATCTTTCTCTAATGATTTAATAATACCCTGTAATTTACTTTCTTCACCATGCAATCGTTGAATTTCTGTTTTATGTTCTTCTATTTCTTTTTGAAGACTTGTAAACTGAAAACAGAAAAATAATAGCAAAAAGAAATATAACAACAAATATCAAAATATGTATAATTTTATGGTCAAGGGGACACTAGGCGGAATTTTCTATCCACACGATTATCACATTTCATCATTCAAAATGCTTCATCTATCTTTCATTTGGTCGGTTCAAAATACAAATAATTCAAAATTCTACTACACATACACAAAGTGTAAAGATTGACGAGATGTTTTATAAAGAGTTGTATAGAACATAGACAATGCACCCTTTTTTCAAGTTCGAGTCACACAAACAATAACTGGCAACTTTCTAAAAGTGCCAGTACTTATGTTTTTCTACTCTTGCAAGGGAATAGCCAAAATTCTTGCTATACATAGGAACGACTATTTTGGTAATTAGGAAGTGCTTATGATCGCTTTATACATCACACCTTTTCATTTTTTAAATAAACGCCTATCTCGAATAAACGCCTACAAATAAACACCTGGAAAATTGTGTTATATTCGAAGATATGCGGCAATCGAATATGGGACACGGACACTTAATTAAAAAAATAAAATATCCCGCCTAATAATGCATGTAACCAAAACTTGTTCCATAAATACCTTCTTAAAATTCCATTTCAAAAGCAATTTGTTTGGCAGCTTTGGTAGGTACAAATTCAACATAAATGCAACAAAAACAGAGGGGAACTATGTGAATGAGCTTACAATACTTCTTGCCAAAAACAACTACAACAGGGGGGAGGGGCTGATATGTCAATGAGCTTGCAATTGATTGGTTTCTTCCGGACAAAGAAACCAATCCATTGCGAGCTTGTTGACTCTTTTCTGCTAATTTACCTTTCTCCTCATAATTCCAGTTTCTCCTTTCAAACGAAGGTTAGCTTCTTTCTCTTCTCTCAGTTTTCTTTCGTATTTATTTTTTATATCAAGTATTTCTCGATCAGCGTCTTCTTCGATTTGTTTCTTCGTTTCTTCATATTCACGTAATTGTTGACGAGATTCTTCACTCGCTTCATCCAAATGTGATATCTTATCTATAAAATTTATGCAATATATTGAAAAGTAACCCCCTTAAAAAAGAAAATATTTAAATACGAATTTCGGTGAATATATTTTTTTGAATATCAGGGGGTTGTCTCAATTAAGTCAATGCTTTCAATCGTTTCATACATTTGATACCAGGGCTTTATTCCATAAATCTGTTCTAATAAAATCTTAAACTCTTTCCTACCGGTCACCCATTTTGCAATATTATTTTTTTATCGTGCTTCTTTACGTCTCTCCATATATTCAGGGGGGGGGGGAAAGCAAAATTAACAAAAATGTTAAAACTAAATTTCATGTTTTGGTTAACGTAACCCCCTTAAAGAAAAATATTAAATGAGAATTTCCGTGAGTATATTTTGAATATCAGGAGGTTAAGACTGGCAGGTAAGGGATCGTCTCAAAAATAAAATGATCTTGAGTCAACGATCTTGCAACGGCCAAACCACACTTCAGCACAGATTCATTTTTGTTGAATTTTGTCAATTTTAGTTGATTTAACCCTAACAAAAAAGTTGGTTTTGGGGCGAAATTTGAGATGGTCCCTAAAAGTTATTGGATAAGAAAACTGTACCACATAAATAAATAAATATAATATTATAACAAAACATTAGAGAAAAGAATTTTCAGACAATGTTCAGAATAAAAGCAAATAATCACTGTGGAGGAGTGATTTTTGAGCCTTCCTTCAGGCTACAAAGACTGAAGCAATGATCAAAAATCACTCCTCCACAGTGATTATATATTCTCATTTGGACCACCGCATAATCTCACCTTGTAATTTTTTTTCGTAATATTCAGTAAGTTCTTCTAAAGCATGTTCTTTAGCATCTTCCATTTCTTGCAATTGCTTTTCATAATCTTCTTGCATGCGCTGTGTTTTGGTTTGTAATTCTTGATATTTTTCATATTCAGACATTAATTTTTTATTGTTTGCTGATTCAATATCTTCCAATTCTTTGCCATGCGTTTCCACATTTTCACTCACCTGCAATAACATAAAAACTTGTTCAAAGTCAGCAGTAAAGACGCTAGAACAATGTTGGAAACAACTGTTCTAGTGTTTTTACAGTGGAGTTTGAACAAGTTTTTGCCCACTGAGACAATAATATAAAAAACACGGCATAAAAGACTACCAAATACAGTAACAGATTTCTCTCTATATCGTATGGCAATACACAGTCCGTACCAAAAGTATCTGGGTCCACACTCAGTAGTCTTTCATGCTGGAAACAGTAACAATTGGCAGTCAAATACTAAATAAAATAAAACTTTTTACGCCAAAATTCTGTCCAGGCACTGTACAAAGTTTAAGATACATTTAAGATATGGACAGTCAAAGGATCGATTTGAGTGGAAATTGACCAGTGAATACTGCCCAGTGTTCAAAATAATAGCAAATAATCATTGTGGCGGAGTGTTTTGCGAACAAAACCGAGCTGATATTTTGAATGCTGATGCTTTTTTTCAGTCCACAAAACAGCCATACAAACAATACAACAAACAAGGAGACAAAGAAAAAAGAAAATAAACAAACCTCTTCTTCATGTTTTGCAGCTTCTTTGTCTTTATCAGTTTTGAGCACTTGGTTTTTTGTTTTGAGCGATTCCATTTCTTGAATAAACTTTTCGGTTAACTCTTTAATCTTTTCATTATAATTCATGTCTTTTAAACGGAGTTGATATTCATTTTCCATCTTAAGTTCTTCAACACGAGTTTTTAATTCTGCCATTATTGTGTTCTATAAAGGGAGGAAATCATGTGTGGAGGAGTGTACTCAAAAAACACTCCTCCACAGGCGGCGTCGACATTTGTTGACGACATAACTTGTTCAAAGTCTGCAGAAAAGATACCAGAACAATGTTTTCAACTTTGTTCTAGAGTCTTTACTGCAGACTTTGAACAAGTTTTATTAACTAAATTTAAATTCATTGGATTTGAACTTTTACCGTCCTGTCGAAAAATTTTATGGAATTACGAGAATAGAAAAATAAAAAATAATAGTAACAGTCAGTTCTGTCTTCTGTAAGTAGAGGTATGTACATTTTTTGGAGGGCACAAAATACTAGTCTAATATGACTTTGATTAGATTGATTTCTAGGGGTTAATCACAAGAATTTTTACTTTTTTCTTTCTGATTTTTGATTATAATAAGCCCCTAAAAATATAACTTTAAAGGAAACATTTTTTAACGTTATCTGTTCGTTTGTTTATTTTACAAAATTATTTTCTGTAAGCTTCAAATCGAAAACACTTGCATTTATTCTTTGTTCAATTCCATAGTATATCACAGAGGAAAACACTTCAAGTATATTTACCCAGTATTCAAAATAAAAAATCACTGTGAAGGAGTGACTTTCGAGCATAGCTTCAGGCTATTAAGTCTGAAGCTATACTCAAATATCCCTCCCCCACAGTGATTATTTATTCTTATTTCGAACACTGGTTACCTTTTCTTCGAGATCAGATCTTGTAATAAGAATTTCTTCTGCATATGGTACATCCCTGTCTCGCTTTCCTCGACCTTCTTTATCACTAATTTTGTGAACGAATAAAGTTGCATCTTCGCTTACTGTTACAAGGTACTGATCATCGTACGATATTCTCATCTAGAAAATAACGAAATTCAAAATAAAAGCAAATAATCACTGCAGAGGAGAGTTTTTTCACATAGCTTCAGGCAACAAAGCCTGAAGCTATACTCAAAAACCCCTCCTCCACAGTGATTATTTGCTCTTATTTCGAACAATATTATTAAAATTGAAAGATTAATGACAAATAGGATCCATATAACTGCGCCAAGGATATGTACAGCCTCAGTTTAATACAATCAGTTCGGTAATAGTTCAGTTCAGTTTCTGGTGCTAAATTAATTGATGAAACACAAAGAGAACAATACAAATATTTAACAGATGTAACTGCCAATTAATTTCCTGAAGAAAATCGAGCTGATATTTATATTTATCTCAAACAATGTGTATCATATTTCGTAAGATTCAAGTAATATCTGATTATCCCGTGTAATTTTTCTGAATCGGCATGCTTTGTTGCTGAGATTCTAATTTTGTATTAGTATCAACCCTAAATACAGAGTTCCATTACTATTGAAATTCCATGCTTCTTTTAGAAGGTACAGCACACCAACCTTATCCACAGAGCGTCTTGATTCTTCTTAAAAAAGTCAAGAAGGCCTAGGTATGAGGGGAGTTGCCCATATTACTTTGATGAATGCATAAAAAAAAAAAGGATCTATAATATCTATATATTCATATTCAAAACTACAAGTTGAATAATTTGTAAAGGCAGATTTACACTAGGCAAAAATGCTGCCATGTGATACCAATTTCTACAAATGGAAGGTCTTCTTTTGGTTTTCGTGCAAAATTTATCACCTTAGTGTAAATCCACCTTAAGGTTTGAACAACAAGTAGAATTTAGGTGTAGTAGCTGTATCATGCATTGTCAGCACAATTACATTGCAATGTCATACAGGGGTTAAAATAACTGTGCCATTCATCACTGTGAGGAAGAGATTTTTTAGCATTATTCTCAGTCAAACTGGCAGAAAATATCCTGAAAATCTCTCCTCCACCATTGACTGGCGGTTATTTTAGCCCGTGCACAGTATATTGATGTTTATTAGATCAAGACACAAAAGGTAATGTAAAAGTCCTGATATTATTAATCTGCAAGGAACTGCATTACAAACCAAATCATGCTAAGCTACAATTCAACTATATGATTGGATTTTGAGGTGAAAAAGTAGAAGATTCTGATATATTCTGATTTGAGATTTGAGCCATCGCTTATGAGTAATGTCAGTGTCTGCAAAGCACTTTTGCATCACTCTTACAGGTTCTTCTGATTGATTTTTATTGTTCCATGGAGTTATTTGATCATTTGTTATCTATGTATAGCTTATCACACTAAAGCTACGTTTATACGCTACGATTAATCGAGCCGATTTTGGTTACCATCGGCTACGACTTTTACAGATTTTTCTGAGTTGTAGTTGATTTTTCAAGATGGTAGCCAAAATCGGCTGTATTAATCGTAGCGTGTAAACATAGCTTAAGTATCATTATTTCCAAGTAATTTTAGTAAGTATAATCCACATGGAGGAGGGATTTTTGAGAATAGCATCAGGCTTTTTGTAGACAGAAGCTATTCTAAAATATCATTCCTCCACAGTGAGCGCTCTTGTTTTGACCAATGCTATAGATGTTACCTTTGTAATTGTTCCTGAATGAGCTTGATATTCCTGCCACTCACCAGGTTCTGTTAATGGAAATTTAAAAGATCTTATAGTACCATTACTTGTTCCAGCAAATAACATTCGACCTGATCGTGATAAAGCAACTTGAGTAAGGACGCATCCATCTGCAGACACATCTCGAAGAATCTGAAAGATATGATAAGATTTATAGGGAACCTGATTACATTTTTATTGGCAGTGGTTTCTACTCTGTATTGCAGAATTTCTTTTTATACAACAAACATCTAGTATAGACACGTTGAATTTAAAGAAATTCTGCATTAGAAAGAATAGAAACCACTGCGGGAATATAAACAATAACATTACATAAATAATGTGAATCCTATTTCCAAAGAGAAACAACTTTTAAAGATTTTCCGGCTGGAAAAGTAATTTGATCGGTTCATTTTTATTTCTAGCAGAAATTTTTTTTGAGTGGAAATCGGCCTTAAGAGTAAGTAATCACTGTGGAGGAGAAATGTTTGCGCATACATAGTTTCAAGCTTTATAACCTGAAGCTGTATTTAAATTTGCTCCTTCACTGTGATTATTATTGAAAATACCTGTCCGTCACATATTTCTTTGATTGTTCTATCAGAACCAACTGCATATACTGTCCTACTATCTGGAGATATAGAAACACTTGTATAGCTACATGATTTATATATGCTTTCTCCTTCACGTTTGAACGTACACATATTCCATTCATAGATAGCTCCATCCATGCCACATGATACAAGTTTACTATCATCCATACTCCAACGTATACATCTCACCTAAATGAAGAGGGTAATGTAATTCTCAATATGGCACCAGAAGTATCTGTGTCCCTTTAAGCTAGTTAATACTAGAATCATTACATGAGAAATGAATAATTTCTGTACGGTAATTCAATAATGCAGCTTTCTCTCGTATACAACAAAGTTGTGAAAATGAGCATTACATTTGGAAGAACCTTCATCTAGAATCACAGGGTAGCAATAACAGCCCTTAAAATTCACTATGGCAATCATCTGTGGAGGAGTGCATTTGAACATAACTTTCAGTCACTGGCTGAAAATTATGTTCCAATGGGCTCCTCCACTGGTGAATGCCATGTTGAATTTCAAGGACTGAATAATGGAAATAATCAGAAGTACAACAATATGATCAATATTTCTGAATGAATCAATTCAAAGGTCTTTGATAAAAATATCACATAAAGACCACATTTTTCGTGAATTTGAGGAAAGCAGCTTGAATATACCCATGAGTATAAATGACAAACAAAGCTAAGATATTTGTTGGTTTCGTTGTTGGGAGCATCTCCAAATTTCGTTCCAAAACAAATATCTTTGGTAAAGTTGAAGACTAAATTCAACAAAAATTAAACTACGCAAAAGAGTATTGTGTCAAAGAGCATGCAATGGATTGGTTTCTTCGATATGGAGAAACCACTCTATTGCAAGATTGTTGAGTCATTACTCTCCTCCGTAGATATTAACTGTTGGTTTCAATGTTACCTTTCCATTATGTCCTTTTAAATTGGCAATATTTTCAAATGATGATGATGAATATAATTGGATGACATTTCCGTGAACTGCCGCAAACATATGACCGCCATTACTGAAACAACACTGAAAGTAAAATAATTATGTATCTTACTCCTTTTAATTTTCAGGTCTCTTTAATTTTTGCGCATTAAAGGTGTATGAAAATTAAAAGGGTTATTATCGTGTATTAAGGCTAAAAACGGGTAAAAAGAGCAAAAAATGGGCGAAAAACGAGTCTGCAAAGATTAGAGGCACAAAAATATGAGGGAACAATATAGAAGGAAGATGGTACTTCCTAAAGTACCAATGGGTCAGAAATTAACAAATATTTGCACCATTTATTCTTCAATATAGCATTCATTTGATGTTACTCTACCTAAGACCCAAAGTCTCCTCCACAAAATGAAATTCTTACTAAAAATAAATAAATAAAATAACATGACATATCAATTTCATTAAATTTTAGTTATACCTCTCGACAGCCTCTTATAGTAAATTCTTTGAATGAACGAATGTCATCAATCAATAGATTCATAAGTCTCAACTTATCACTGAATCCAACAAGAACATACAAACCAGAAGGATGCAACGAAATACTATATGCTTCTTCTTGAAATTCTTTATATAATTCCAATGCGCTACGGAAAAAAAAGTGGACATTATTATCCCCGACTCCTTAAAAAGTGTTCCAAAAAGATTATAAGAAGAAAAATTACAATTCACTAATGCAGAAAAAAAAATCTGCGCAACCATGAGAATTATTTGAGATGTCATCACAATAAATATGTACTAAAGATATTTATAAAGATAAAAGTTTTAATTCTAAACCTTTTCCAATGTTTACTTTCCAATTTTGGCTCTTAGTTTCTTACATCCAAGAGTTGGTCTATATAAAAGTAAAAGCCTGCCGTGCGTGCAGCGTCAGCTATTTTGAAAATAGAGTGAAGACGTACCGTTGTAAAATAAATATCTTTCTTTGTGTCCAATATAAACAGAGCTAGAAAATGACAGTGTTCCAAATCAAATAATCACTGTGGGTGAGTGACTTTTGAGCATAGATTCAAGCTACAAAGCCTGACGCTATCTCAATAAGCACTCCTCTACAGTGATTATTTGTTCTTATATAGATAACTGCATGATACTTACTTTAATTCAAAATTCCATATTCTTATCGTTCTATCCATCCCACAAGATGCTATCAATGGCTTTCTTAC
>JAULBZ010003934.1:0-15570 GCA_032360805.1 Neoturris breviconis
GCGTTAACTAAAACGGCTAACCGGTGAGTTTTTTTGGCTTACGCCCAACAAATCAATCGTTTCTGACTTAGTAGTGTAAAGTGCCCGCGGCCATTTTTTCCCGATCCGTCAAAGCTTATAAAATAAAACTTGGACCTATAGAACAACTCAAAACAAACACTTTGAGCATAAAAAAATAAACTTGATGACGTCACTGATACCTTCTATGATGTCATCAATAATGAAAAATGCTCTAAAATGACTGTAGTGTTTATTTCCGAATCACTAATGCTAATGGCATGGCACTTGGTACATTTATAGACACCCTCAATACAAACAGTTTGACATAACCTTTTTTGCGATTTGAAGACGTCACTGGCATCGGCTATGACGTCATCAATACTGTAAAATATTGTAAAATTTCTGTAGTTTTTAATTCTTGAATCACTAATACTTGTGACGTGAAACTTGGTACACTTATAGAAAAAAACTTTGCCATAAATATTTTTGATTTGATGACACCATTAGGAACTCCTATGACGTCATCTGGAACAGTCGTTTTGTGGTCTGTAAAATATGAAATCTGGTCTGTATTTTTCAATACTTTTGTATATTTCAATTGTATATTTTAATTCAATTATTTCAGTATATTCCCCCCCCCCCTCATCCCCAAAAAAAACGAGCAGAAAAAGAAATACGGGAAGATCTTTCTAACTTGAATTTTGTGTTGGAAATTCCGATTTCGCCCGATTTCCATTTTAACTTCCGATTTTCTTAGACTAGCTTAGAGCGTCGGTTGTCTAGCCCAGTCCAGGATCATCATACATCAAATCACTACTTAAATTCACCCATCTCCGCTGTAAAATGAAAATTCAAAAATAAGTAAAATGGAGGGCGAAATTTATCAGCCATCTTTGAAGAATTTATTTTGTCCTGGAATCCTATAACTTTCTTTTGGGTACCGATAAGAAAAATATATACATATATTGATCTAAACCTATTAGACATGCTATTGATGAAACTCGTTTACTTGTTGCTCTAAATCACTGTTTATTTTAAACGGCTTTACCACCATTTGGTTTCTCACATACAAAAGGATGTAGTTCCCAGCAATGAGTATTACCCCATTTTGAACCACGCTGTAGGAGACCGCATTGTTTCGTCTGGTCTTTAGTAATCCCTCCATCTTTCCAATTGGAATAATCGATAGCGGTATTATCGCTCCATTTCCAACCAGCATTTTCTCCAACTTTGTTTGGATCTATATTCTCAACTCCAAGCCATGGCGTATCACATCCATTGAACACACGAGTCAAATCCGCTTCTTCTTTACTACTGTGTAGAGTTACGAGTTTTCCCTTTTTCGCTTGACATGATAACATAGCAGCAAAATAATCCACTTTGTTGGTGTTTACCAAGTAACATTTAGCACCCAATACCAACCAACCAGCATCGCATGGTCCACGTCCTAAAACTGAATTTGTCACATTTGTTGTTCCACTTCCTGTTGCTTGTTTCTTACAAACGTAATAAGTTCTATAGTTACCACAGTGTTGGTTGTTTAGCCATTGCCCTGATTGACTTGCTGAATTTAAATAGTTACATTCATAATAACTATTATGTGGAAAACTAGCTTGCCAATTGACATAATTTCGATTTGAAGCATCAAACCATTCCCAACCTGAGTGTTTTGTTTTTAATCTGTGATCTACCATCATCAAACCAGTCCACGTGTTTGCACATCGATTTAGCATATACACCAAGTGATTCTCGCCAGGGCTATGTATAGAAACAAGATCTGAGCTCTTCTTTCGACATTCGCGAGCAGCACCATACCAATTATTTCGGTGATGCGCGGGATCAGTGTGGTAAATAGAACTCCAATAACAATAGCCATTGTAATACCTCCAATCTTCTGAATCACATGGTACTAAATTGAAAAATATGTTTAAAAAATGCGGATCTCATAAGGATTTTTGAGCATTTTACAGTTGAGCTTTGATTAATGGATTTATCAGCATGGTGTTCTATACTTCGCCCGAAGTGTATTTGTTGAGAGGATGCAAACAAAAGCATAATAATCCAATTCATTTCTCACAATATGAAAATGACAAGAAGGACAAATATTAAATATTGCTATTGTAAAACGTAAATAAAAACGACATCAACACAGTATGAAACAAATTTTGCAAATTGAAATGATTTTATATGACGTCCATTATGGATTTATCGATACCCGTTTGACACGTGACGGAATATCACGAGGTTATGATCGATATGTTCGAAATAAAAGAAGAACTACTTACATGCAGCTGAAGCTGCTCCAAATGCAGCCAGTATAAAAGTTAATACTGTCAACATGACCAAAGCTTCGTCTCACACACTGAATGCAAACAAAGTTATAGATATTTTATGACAAATCAGAATTTATTTAAAATTTGTATGATTATTTCACCTGAACAAACATGTAAAGCTGTGTTGATGATGTGCATACATGTACGTCCCCACTATCATCACGTATTGCAATATAGGAAATTTGAACTAAGTAGCTTTATCTTTCAAAATTATAAACAAAGCATTAACGAAAATGAGCGAAAAATCTAGATTTCTTCACTTTTTAGATTGACTCAATCCGGTTGATTTTGAAAATGATTTTGAGACAATGGGAAAATCGTGCAAAATTTTAGAAATTCAACTCGGCTAAAAAACCTTAAATTTTCATTAGAATGACAAACTGTGTCGAAATTCAAATTTGTTCCAAGAGCCTGGGAACTAGGTTTCTAGAAAATTTGCCGGGTTTGCAAAAAGGCGATTCTAAGCCCTAAGTCTAGAGTCTACTCGGTAAATCACTGATATAAATCTCTAGAGACTTCTCGTTGTTATTTTCGGTATTAACGATTACTAATGGTGTGTATTAAATGTCGAACTTTGTACAATTTTTCCTGAAGGGTTGTAGCTTTAACCCTATTTGCACCAGGTGCTCGCTAATAAGCACATGTCTGTAAACCTTTGTTCGCGTTTCTACAAAGGTTACCCGCTCAAGCCGAGCTTTATTGACTTTATTTGATATTTTTCATGTCGGTTTCACAGTAAATTCTGTAAGGGTCAAAATTTGGTGGTCGTAATGCTATGATTGACTCGTAAAAAAAGGAAAAGTTCGAATTAAAGCCTCAGAATGCTTAAAGAAAAATTTGTTTCTCGTATATTTATTTTCCAATCAGTGACTTTTTTTAAAACTATAAAGGCCCCCGAACAACTAGTACACCGATCGGAACCATCATTGTCTTTCTGATTTTTCTCTAGTAATGTAAAAAAAATATTGATAATTATGAAATACCAACTTAGGATTAGGATCTATATCATTGCTGTGCTTGTTTAAAGATGGCAAATCTTTAAAAATAACTGTTTTTGTCCAAATAAGAGACATCTGTTTCAGATGTCAAAAACAAAGATATGGTTGTGTCTTACCGTTTGCAAATTTTAGTTCTGTGTTTCTTATTTTTTATACCTAAATTCAGAACTGTTTCTCATAAAGCCGTTTCTTATAAAACAAAATTCTCCAAGCGTCTTTCTTAGATAAGCGCCTACCAAGAATAAGCATTCCCTACTTAGATAGACATTTTGCAATAAATACTCCTCGAATAACCGCTTTCCCTAAATAATTGGTCCCTTGAAAATAGATACTTTTAATAAGCCTTCTAATAAGGAAGGAACTTCGAGTGACAAACTATGAAGATAAATGAATAACGGAAGTACGATTTACAGAAAATCACTGTAGAATCAACGGATGGTTGTCTTTAAGTTTATCATGTGGCATACTGCTGTCAAGTGACCAATTGAAAATGTTAAACTAAACCAGAAAGTATGATTATCAGAAAATCACTATGATATCACTATCGCGTCAAAATATGGATGCCATTTTTCCCTTCAAACTTCTCAGGGTGCCACGAGCCATCAAAAAATCAAATATAAATATAGCTATAGCTACTGCTGGAGATACGATTTTCAGAAAATCTCGTCACTATGACGTAATCGTACGACTTTCCGTTGATTCATTCGAATGGAAAAAGCTGCTGCTCTCTAACTGAGGGCAGCGATTAGCACCATCTCCATATAAATGGGATGGAAATTTGAAGTGAAAAATAGATTTAATTGTGAGAAATCTGTGAAGTATAGCTATATATGAGACTTTCAGCACATAATTGAAATAAAATATGAAATAAGTTTCGCTCTTGCAAGTCTGTTCCAATGTACACAGGTATATAAACATGTGTACATAATCGATAAGTTTCGTAAAAAGATAAAAAAATAAACATTAAGAAATAAGTAACTGCTTGGTGAAGGTGATCACGTTTGCGTAAACACTTATAAGAAATCATACACATACTGCTGCAGTCTGCAGACATATGATTGTGAATTTGATTATATTCTGATTATTATTCTATCATCGAAATTTTATTTAACCTTATTTTATCTGAAGGGGGCGGTGTTAAAGACGCCCTACCCTGCGGGGTATTTTTGTTTTTTTGGTGTCAAAATGCATTTTATGAGATTCTTTTTGTTTTCATTTATTTATCATCACGTGGTTTATCATCACGTGGGCCAAATTTACGTGATGACACATCAAACACACGAAAATACAATTTCCAATTGCTTTCAAGGAATTCCAGTGTTCTCAAGATAATAGAAAGACAATGGCATGTTGTCTAATAATTTTTTGAACATTTTTTTATCATGTTTTATGAGGACATTACCTGTGACAATTTTTATTATGAAATTCAAAGTAGTTTAGAAGTAAAGATGGTAGGGCATTTTTGAAATCAGTACCATCAAATTAGGTCAGGTACCAAATTTCATTAAAAACCAAGCAATTTTGGTTTATGGCCCAATTTACCTGCTCATTTACGTAACTCCTCATAAGTGCGTTGAAATCCAAAATCTTGTCTTACAGAAATGACAAACGACGATAGGTTAGTTCAACAAATCACGCTCTCCTTCTTCGAGGTGTGATTTAATAAACGTATTTCTGTCAAAGAAATATCATCCGAAGACAGTTATTTTATGACAGGGAACTTAGTTAATACTAAATTTAAGTTTGACTAATGACGTCACTGGTACAAGCTTTGACGTCATCCGTAATAGTGGACATAAGATCTGTAAAATATACTATCTCAATTTTTTTTAAACCTTTTTGAATATTTAGATCAAACTTTAAGGCATTTTCTACTGTCGTACTTTTTCCCATAAGTTCTGAATGAATGAATGAATGAATGAATGAATGAATGATAAAATATTTATTGTGTTGACCTAAGTTTATTATTATTATGTGTTGACGCAACAAATGCTATAGAGCATCCTCCAGATTTTCAGAGCTATAAAAATTCCAGTAGAAGAGGCTAAGGGGCAGTAGGGACTAAGGGGCAGTAGGGGTTAAGGTATTTTTTACCTTTAATCGCGTGTAAAGCGTTAAGTTTACTCTTAAATTGTTCTAATGTTTAGAACCAGCTTGAAAGTGTCGCCCACATCTTCAATGTTGAGTTTGCTAGCATATTTATGGTATTTTGTGCGTCCAAATTAAGAAACACTGCAGACACACGAAGTCGTGTGCCCACTGGGACGTCGTGTGCCCACTGGGACGTCGTGTGTCCATTGGGAAAGCATTAAAAAATATATTTGCTTTTGGTATTAGTTTATCTTTTCCAGTAATGATTTTTTACGTCTCTTCTAATTCAAAAAGTGTCCAATCACATATATATCTCTCCCCCAATTTATCATTCTTTTCCATATTTTCATATACTATTAACGTTATCAGTTAAGATTGTAGACAATAAATAAATTTATTTCGTACATGAATTATGGTCATATGACAATACACAGTCCATAGCTATACGGGTCCGAACTTAGTAGCATTTCATGCTGTGTAATGGCTCAAAGCAGCTCTACCGGTACTTTGATTATCCACTGAAGGAATTTTTTTTTATTTAATTAAGATCTACTGTTAGACCGAGGCAGGGGAGTTTAATATCGGCTAAGTCTACATTGATTCTAATTGGAAGCCCACTAATTGCCCACTAATTGTAGAATGACTCATATAATTACTAAACTGTTGTTAATTGATGAGTTAATTGAATTTAGATTCAAACGGTTTAAGCTTATTTAATTATATTTTTAACTTTTCGGATTTTTTATTACACAATCACTTAATTGTGAATGATCAATCATGGAGGCCTCCATAGAATGATCATTATAATATACGAGTACTGAATAAATTAGAAATCAGATAAAACTATTTCCTTACAAATAAATAAAACCATACATACAAATTGGTTAATTAAACATGTTCAAAGTCCGCAGTAAAAGCCGCTAGAATAATGTTGTACAACATTTTAGCGTCTTTACTGCAGACTTTGAACAAGTATTTTCCCGCTGAGAACATAAC
Organism: Neoturris breviconis; assembly: GCA_032360805.1. Lineage (NCBI taxonomy): Eukaryota > Metazoa > Cnidaria > Hydrozoa > Anthoathecata > Pandeidae > Neoturris > Neoturris breviconis. Next base: position 6,419 of record JAULBZ010003934.1, read on the forward strand.
TTTAATTAGTACAGTCTTTACAAATCTAACAATTATTGGCAATTATTGGCATATGAAGACGCAGCTGGTAACAATTGGCACAGTTAATTATGAGATGAAGACGCACCTGGTAACAAATAATTTTGAGATCTGTTTAGTATTAGGTAATGCTTAAGATGTTATGTATGCAATAGACCTTATCATGAAGCAATCAAAACATTTATTTTCCCAGTGACCAAACGGCTTCTCAACAACGTTGCAACCATCTCAAAAACGTTATTTTAACGTTTCTTGTAAATCACATGACCTTGATATGTCCCTCTATGACTCAATCTCGTCCTCGGGACTTCTTCTCACTGGTCATCTAACTCCGTGAATTCGACATCAATAGAGAAGAAACCCTGGTGACTAGTTGCCTATGATTATTAAACTAAAGATTGTTCATTCTATCGACCATTTAGTCAATCGTCAAGAATACTCCTGCTTAGCTTATCAACCTAAATAGTTGAATGCAAAAGCCATATACCTCCTACAGCTTTCTTATTATGATACGATTTATACTAAACTATGAATGCATAAATAGGTAAGTGTTGTTAGTGAACCAGATTAAATCAAATAATCCATGTTCTTACCTCATGGCGAGCAGTATGTCCAACAAAATGACAGGGCCGATGATACTGGACGGGATACTATTAGCTTGTACACTATGAAAAAATATTACTGAATAAAAACGGGTGAGATTTTCTTGCAAAACGAAAATTTCTCCACAAAGCAGGCAGCAAAAACAGTTTTATTCAAAACCACATGATTTTAGGTATTTTTGCAACAGCTAACTTCTAAAATATGAACAGACTAGAGGCTATATGTAAGTTTGTTGTGTTTTTCTAAATTACGCTGCTAATAGCACGGGAAATCGTTCTGAGGCCATTTTAGAGGACCTAAATCGAATAATTTTCTTCGTCGCCCAACCATTGTGGGCGACAAGTTTAGGCATCGCTAATAGTTGTATTCTGCCCCCTTTCCCCATTAAAATGAACATAGCGTATTTTCCATTGAAAGAAGAAGTACGATTTATTGACTTTCTTGTGTTTGTTACTGGATTTTAATGTACGTCCTATAACCCGCTTCACACTCATCACACATTTGCTAATGCAAGATTTACACGCATGCGCAATTTAGTATTCTTTAGAACAGACGTAAACAGACGTAATGATAATGATAATAAAACATTTTGATTATTCTTACGTCTGCCACATTTGCCTTAAGAAGATATTCCATTAGTGGAAATTGACATCACACGATACGCTAAAGTTCATTTCCGCAAAGCGGTTAAGATTTAAGAGCGAAAGTTAATTGCAGAACTTTTACTGCGTTTTGTAGACCGCAAATGATTCAAACTATGAAGACCGGACCACTAGCAAAAGCTATTAGCTAATAGAATATTGCAGTGCGCATGCTTACAAATCTTGCAGTTGCGTCACACAAACGTGAACAGGGTTATATATACTGCGATTCTCCGTAGATTTATTAGAAAAACTGTGTTCTTTATGCATTCCGTAAATGATCTTATTACGGCCCTGATCGCTAATGAACACTTTGCAGTTTTAGGATAGGCGTTAGATAGAATCAAATATAAATTTGGGGATGATGATATATTCCTATTGAGATTAGGTTTGTCTCTATAGATCATTAAGCTTTCTTTCAACTCTAAAACATAATTGTTAGGTGCAGATGTAATAACATTAAAATTATCAAAGGAACTAGCTGTGTCTGATTAATTAAATTTACCCTAATTAACAAAACCATTTATAAAAAGTTAAAAAATAAAACGTCACGTCGTTTTTATTTTATTTTATTCATTCTTTCATTTAACTTAGTTATGAATATGTCTATAGCCTCAAATTAGATTTAGAGCATAATTTAATTACGGTATATATGTTCTATTCAAACTTAAAACTAATCGTCTTAGGAGCCATCTCCAAAATTCGTTACCAAAAGCAGATATCTTAGCAACTTTAAAAAAGCAAAATTCTTCGGGAAGAAGAAACCAATCAATTGCAAGATCATTGATTCAGCACTCTTCCCCTGGTAACGAATTTTGGAGATGGTCCCATATTGTGTTTGTTTGTTGCATGTAGTTACTTTAAGGAAAGTGTGACTAGCGTATTGCCATTCATTACTATATATAAATATTTATTGTAAAGAAATTACCTATAAGATCTATTCAGGACTGACCTTAATATCGTAAAAGAAAATAAGAAAGAACAGTATCATGATATGTGGTTAGATACCATAACTCAGGAAAATAATAACTAAATAAAATAAAATAAAAAATAGAAACAAAATTATATCATAATATAAACATAAAATTGATATCGATCAACAAACTCTTTGAACTAAAGCGACACTAGAAATTCAAATTAAACTCGTTATAACTACCTTGTCGACCAGCCATAACCATTTTAATGGGATTAGGTGTCGTGCATATCGTCTTTACGCGTCAATTCTATTTTAATTCGTAACGGTGCCGTGTTTCAGTCTCTTCAACGTTTCTATTCCACATCTCCGTGGTTACGTTATTAATAGTATTCAAGTATGTAATGTCATCAAGCTACGAATGAGTTTTTTTTAGTCAATATTCAGGAAAATGGATCTAAAACATAAATAACTAATACATATAATTGTTCTATTATTTATAAATCGGTCAACCCGATGAGTTTCTAGCCGTAAATTCTGATTTAGTCCAATACCCGTTTATAATGGCAATGTTTTGACATTGATGATATCTATTTTATAGTTTATGACCATAGCATGTGTCCAGGTAAAGTTTTAATGGACAGAAATAAATAATTACATTAGTCTATCTCTGATTTTGTCAGATTTTAAGAACCTAACTTTGCTGTCACAAGGAGCATGCAATCAATCAGAACTTGCTGATTCAATGCAAATATGCAGGCATACGACAACGGATCAACCACGTCGCCACGTCGTGTGAACATTGTTTCGAAGTTGGTCCAACTTCGTGTGCCCATTGGTGATATGCTTCCTTATCCACAATCTCCCAATGAATCTTAATTGACTCAGTACAGATCTCTAGAAATATTTTTCTCTAATAAATATGATTAATTAATTAACTAATTAATTACATAACATTACATAACTCAATTATCTATCAATCAAGTTAATTACTTATATAACACTTATAATCTTTAAATAAACAAAGAACGTGCGACAATATTTAAGCAGTAATTCCACTAAAAACTTATCAAATCGTTTTCAAATCTTGTAAAAGCAAACATAACAGTAGTTTTAAAAATCAAAAATGAAGATAGCACTTGCAGTGGTTATTTTATCATTTTGTAATTTTGTATATGGTCAGGATCCTCCAGCAACACCTACAGCGATTCTACCAAAAATTGCATGCAGATTGGAGCATGTTTTATCAGCAGCCGTGCAAACCACTGCTTTAGGTCCACATCCTCTTGCATCATCGGATGCTTGCAAATTACAGTTCCCGACTTTTCCAGCGGTAAGTTTCCTCTTCAACTCTTCTTTCTATGCTGAAACAGACAATACTAAATATGGTTGTGTATATCTCGAAATATGAACTGTGTATAGATATTTTTAAAAAGCAATGAAAATGAAGCTGCTCAAAGTGTAATGTAATAACTTTCCTTTTGTGCAGGGACTGCAACAAGTCTTACTTAGCAACCAACGCCTCGATTTCATTATTTTGTGAAAAGATTTATAGCAAGGCATAGTATATGGAGAGTTACGCGATCATGTCTATTCTACTACTTATAATCAAATATGTCCCATTATAAACAGGTTTAAATGTATTGCCATATATAGTAAGATACAGTCCCAATATGCGAATATACGGGACCGTATTCGGTAAAGCTTTTACGATATGTGTGTTACATTAATGATTCTTGCAATATATAAAAAAGGGTGGAAATTTAATCATAATACGTTATGCCGTCTCTGCTATTGCTAAAGTTGGATTTACACTAGGTAAATCATTTTCCCCAAAAACCAAAAGAAGACGCAGAAGCAGTAGTAGAAATTGACATTATACGTCGTGTGATTTTCTACTAAATGGAATGTCTTCTTGCAACTTTTACGCTGAATTCTTTATCTATTTTAAATTCACCTGTACAGTGTAATCTCATGATATATCAAGTACAAATATTCCTTCCAATTCAACATGTAAGCATAAACGAGAGGAACACATTTGGGGGTCCATGTAAAGGTCCATGTAAATCTTAAAGTTGTAATTTATAAATAAACAGCGTGAAAGACTGTGTATTAAGTTGATAAATTTAGTCCCCTATATTGCCATAAATGGTAATATAAAGTCCGTAAATGGCGGCATTCATGAGCATTTCAAGAACGTTCAAAAGGATATTATTTCTTCGTAACAAGTTTCTACTTTGAGCAACCAATACAACGTTTTCCTTGTTTCTTAAAATGTTTTTATTATTGGTACATTGAATAGCTATTGGCAATTTGAAATACCTCTGAACGTATAACCAAATCATCCTCTTTATATTTAGTGGCCATTTAATTGCAACTTCTTTTGTGTATGTTCACGACAATCTCCATTGACTTCTGTTTGCTACCGTGATCGTTATTCGTGTTGTCAAAGATGTAAAAAGAGATGGGCAGTTTGTATCTGTAATGGATATTCGAGATATCATTGTTATCAACAAGCATTGAATTGCTTATGCAGCTGTAATGGCAGATATCATTGCAATCGTTATACACCATTTCCTGATTCTCTCACCTCAAACAATTAATGCCTTCACACCGTAACAGATCTGGCTGCTCCTGCTAGATAGCTTCCTTTGCATTACCCACCTTCCATAAAAACGACGTTTTCATCATGCTGAATCTATACTATTAGATTCTCTTATTATTATTTTTTTAAATATTTTTTAATTCTTTCTTATTTCCTTTTCCACAAAAGCTAATATGAAAAACAAATAATTATTTCTAGATATTTTTGTTCATTTGTCCATATTGTAGCTATAAACTGTAGCATGGGGCAACCTATATAATCGGAAATTGGAAATAGATTCAATTTGCTTACGAACATATATGAGAATAGAAATATTCACAAATACATGAAAACGAGATGTTGGCTGCTCTATAGCCTTGCAAAAAAGATTCAACTTTGAGAAGTTAATGCCTTGTTTTCATATTTGCGAATAGGTCTATCTTTAACAATGTACAATAACCTATATTGGGACCTATATAGCTTCAAATGTTGGTAAAAACTTGTTCGAAGTCAACAGTAAAGATGGTAGAACAACGTCGTCGTTCTACGTTGTTTTAGCGTCTTTACTGGTGACTTTGGACAAGTTTCTACCAACATTCAGAAATAATAGGTCCGTGATCTTTCACATTGTGGTTCATTGTAAATGCATTTTCTTGATAAAATAAAATCTACTACTAACAACTATTTTCATTTGTCACGAAAGACGTCTTTTAAACACCCAAGAATATCCTAAATTTGCACATCCGCAAAATTAAATTTGATAGAAAAATCGGTGGAAGAAGTAAATACTGAATACGAGGTAAAAATATCGCATAAAAAATTAACCACCGCAAAATTAAATGCGTGCGAAATTTTCAAAAATTAACCAACCGCAAAATTTGGCTCCCGCGAAATTAAATCGACACGAAAATTAAATATAAACAAACCTTTTAAATGATCTTGTAATTGGTTACTCCCGTGTGGAATAGCTTGTGTACATGTGGATAATAAAGGTATATACCATAGCTAGACTTACTGAATACCTACAGTAGTAAGGAGGGTGCCGATTCCCCCGGACATTCACGGGGGTGTCCGTGGAGATGATCAGGGATTTGAAGAAGACTATTGATTTACTGGGTGTACGGGGGGGATTTTTTAACTTGATAAAGTCACGAATTCACCTCCGGAACATCCCCGAACGAGTATGTCCCGGGTTGTTCCGGGGTTTTTTTGACGAAAAAACTATATTTTAACCCTATTATATATGGGGGGCAGTTTCACCCCCCAGTGGAACGTTTTACCATATTTCCTGAACAACAAATCGAATAAACTTCTCCTTTGGTGACTTTTAACATTTTTTTATCAGGAACATTTTGGTGTAATGACAATGAAAAATATTATGCAGAAGGTGTGCTTTCAGCGCTCTCCTCCAGAGAGACATATAGCAAATTTTCACTTTTTTCACGTATATGAACTATTCATCCATAATTATGCTATGCTTATACAATAATTATGCAAGTTTGAAGATAACTTTGTTGCTGCTCTCCTCCATATATGTTTTTTAGGTAATTTTTTTATTGCTCTCTTCCACAGTCGTTTTTTGTGTAAAATTAAATAATAACGTTTTTTTAGGAATTATGATACCTTTGGCACCCCATAGCACTATAGATAATCGGTTATTTCATTTATTTTAATAGTAAAAGACTTAGTAGGGTTTATTAAGTGTCAAATAATAGGTCTATTTTACAGAAATAGTAATTTCGAGTGAAGCTGACTTTAAAATGTTTGAAGAAAACTTTGTCAATTTTAGCCCGCAATAGTAGACAAATAAGGACTTAAAATGCATTTTTGGGTATTGTACTAAAATTTACATTATTTTGCTCTCAAAAAAAGTGGAAACGGAATCGAAAAATCTTATTTTTGCTTCAGAGATATAGCCAATTAAAAATAAGGTAAAAAACGGTTATTTTTTCTGAAAATTGCTGACGCCAGCAAATTTTTTGCAAAATTTAAATTTTGACCATATTTTTTAAATTCTTTCATCAAGAGCTAAGTACATGCCAATTTTCACGCTTGTAGCATGTTTTTATCCTGATAAAATCATGGGAGGGAAGCAGTTTTGCCCCCCCCCCTCCCCTCATATATTCAATGTACATGAAAAAGCCCATATAATAGGCGGGTTAAGGAAACATTTCTGTAAAAAAAAGTGGTGGATGAAACATCGTAAATAAATTGGAATTGTCATAATCTTTGTTTTATTTATTAATTTTATTAACATAGTATATAGCATTTTCTCTATTATTAGGATATTCTTTATTTTTATTCAGTGTATACATTATAATATGATGCATAATGCATAATGTATATGCATATCATATTTGCTTGGTTTTACTTTCACTCGATTTGGTGGACTCCTTTCAATATCATACCTATGAGTGAACATAATCAGGCTACGAAACTGCTCAATAGTGCCTCCTCCCTAGTGATTATTTATTTTGACCACTTCTGTATAATACTGTTACAGAGCATATTGTACCTTCATTTGAAAAAGCCTCCTTGATCAATAATGCTAAGGTATTACTAAAGTTACCTATTAAAGTAACTTCTTTAGTATCTCTAATGGTTAGTGTCAGGGAACAAGTAATATATTGAAACAAATTGATCTATACCTCATAAATTCAATAATTTTGAGAAAAATGATGAAGAGTGTTAAGTCAATGAGCTTGCAATTAATTGGTTTCTTCGGGACGAAGAAACCAATCAGTTGCAAGATCATTGATTCAGCACTCTTCCCCTGTACAGTTATTTTGTTTGGTTACCAAAGTATGCAATTAATCTGTAATACTGCACTGTGGTTGCATTGTGGGAGACATAAGATTGATGAAATAAAATTAATGTTACAATGTTTTGTTTGACCACAGCATTCCCAGAAACCATTACATTCAGTTAAATGTACTGCGATAATGTAGTAAACAAGAAATATAAAACTGACAACGAACTCTGGTTATATTGTTGATAGAGTGTTTATTTTATGACTTTTCAGTGAATGATAAGGGTCCATCTTCGCCCCAAAACTGACTTCTTTGTTGGGGTTAAATCAGCTTAAATTGATAAAATTCAACAAAAATGAATCTGTGCAGAAGTATGTTAGATCAATGAGCTTGCAACGGATTGGTTTCTTCAGTACGAAGAAACCAATCCATCGCAAGATCATTGACTCAATACTCTTCTCAGTAGATTTTATTTTTGAGAAAGACCCTAACAGTAATTGCATCGACGTTGTGCGCAATTAACAATAAATTCACTCATCGTGCTAAAAGAAACTAAAGTTTACCTCATCCTCTACTGACAGTAGAGTAATTACTAGTGAACTTATTAATTGCATTGACATCTATGCAGTTACTAATACAAATCTTGTTCTTCTATTAGGAACCTTTTTTATTTCCCCCATTTCTCTTCACAGACATGAAGAACGAAGAAGAAACTGAGATATTAGAAAAAGTCCAGAAAGAATCTATGTCATTGTTTGATTATAATGAACTGGAATTGGTGTTTGGAAAGATAGCTATGGTAAATAATTTTAAACATAACCGCCAATCATCACTGTGGAGGAGAGATATTTCAGAATATTTTTGACCAATTTGGTTATGAAAATAAGAGTATAATCACTGATGAGGATGAGCATAGCTTTAAGCTTTTGAGCCTGAAGCTGTGCTCAAATATCCCTCCTCCCCAGTGATTATTTTCTCTTATTCCGAACACTGGTCTTTAGTTCACGAAGTAAGAGCAAATAACAACTTTGGAGGAGCCTTTTTTTTGGACATGGCTTTATATTTGATAGTCTGAAGTTTAATAATTATTCATACTGGTTATTTCCTTCCCAGTGGGCAAAAACTTGTTCAAAGTCCAAGATGCTACAACAACATTGAAACATTATTCTAGTGTCTATACTGCAGACTTTGAACAAGTTTTGCCTGCTTGGAAGTAAATCATTGGACTAACTTTAGGAATAAGAAATTTCTGATTTAAAGCATGCTAGCATGTATAGACATTATGAACCTACCAAACGAAGTTATTACTATCACCATTTTGAAATCTGTTACAAGATGATATTTGGAAGGACTTGGAAGGACTTGCAAAAACATTTTTGATTGTGTCCACTTGGTCCTGAGTTTGTGTTTTCAAGGTACCATCTTAAAATTTGGTATCAGCAATCTAGGCAATATGATGAGACTGCTGACAAATTTTTCTCCACTCGGAACAGAGTGTCAGCAAAAAAGCGATTTTCAAAAATTTGAATTATACATTCAGTGAAAAGCTATACCAAAGGTTAATCATAAATAAAAAATATATATATTTAAAATTTAGTTGCTCGGTGCAATCCGGCATGCCTTTACAATAAAATGCTAAATAA
>JAULBZ010003935.1:0-15568 GCA_032360805.1 Neoturris breviconis
AAAGCTTTTCAAAGTCTCTACAGCAATGTTGATGGACTACTTGATGAGTGGGGAATGTTTTGGAAAAATACAGCAAAGGGGTTTAAAAGTTATAAAAGTGTTATTGGATATGAGTTGATCAATGAACCATTTTGTGGTGACATTTATAAGTAAGTCTATTTAGAGATTTTATGAACCTTATTCCTTCTATTGTTTTCGCCTGTCCTATTTACATGTCTTTAATTTTTATGCCTCTAATTTTTGGGCACCTGACTCTCATGCCCATTTCCTGCCCATTTTTCACCTGTTTTTGGCTCTTTTTGACTGTTTTTCACCCAGGTTTTCACCTTTAATGCAGAGAATTATCCCCTTTAATTTTCATGCCCCTTAAATGTGCAAAAATTAAAAGGGGCATAACTTTAAAAGGAGTAAGCAAGGTATTCAGCACCTTGAGATGGCCCAACAGCATATGCATAAATTTAGTGTTGCTTAGCCAGAAATATTTCTCCTCTTATTCTGTTAGTAAGGAACTTCTAGCAACAATACCCAGCTGGCCAAAACCTGTTCAAAGTCAGCAAAATAATGGTAGAACAACGTTCTACCAGTATATTTTGCTGACTTTAAACATGTTTTTGCTGGCTGGGTATATAATTGCTCACTCACATCATAACATTAGAACTAATACTCTATTGTCAATGTCTTTTTACTTAAAATTAGTTTAAATAATGAAGGACCCTATGTTCAAATTATGGTACTAACCCTTGCCTAATTGTAAGGATGGGGGGAGGGGTTTAAATTCCGGTTTTGGGACAACAACACAACCCAATTTCCATTTATTTGATTCCTCTCCCTTTTAAACATTTTGGTAGGAACGTCACCCTACCCCCTTTTGTTATGACCCACCCTCCCCTTTGTACAATTTCATTGCAATTATGTTACAAGTATTACTCCTTTTATAAGATGCTTAAAATCCCAACAATTTTTAGGTTATATTGTTATATTTGTTCACCTAGCAGAAAAAAGTGCAATTGGACACAGAAGAGTATAAAATAGTTAGAGGTTACAGAAGAGGGATAATATTTCCCCCAGGTTTTTGGAACCCTAAAAAGCCTTGGAATAATATGTCAGAGCAAATTTTTTATAATTATATTTTAGACAATTTTACAAATTTTATATAATTATCTACAGCGTAAAGATTAAATCCGCAGTAACGATGCTAGAACAACGTTTCTAACATAGTTAAAGCATTTTTACTGTATAAATATTGTTTCTTTGAAATAATTATGAATCATAGCTATTGTCTTTCTTTAGGAATCTCTGGAAATATTGCCAGGTCAAATCCAAATATATGTCAGCGATTAAAATTAATATGATAATATTATCAGCGATTAAAAAGCGATTTTGATAACATTTTGTAGCTAATGTTCACAATTAATTCTGCTGAAAAGTCCTTACTTACGATATTAATTACAATAAAATTTCCATGCAAGTTTTGCGAACAAATTCTCTGAAATTGTTAAGGTTGATTTCCACTAGACAAAGAATTTGCTGCGAGTGCCAAAAGAAGACATTTCATTGGTATTGACGTCAATTTTTACCAATGGAACAACCAATTTTTCACCTAGTGGAAATCAATCTTTAGTCACTAATTTTAGGTTTGTATGTTCCATAGTGTTTGAATTAAGAAAAAATAATCACTGTGGAGGAGGAAATTTTGAGCTCAAAAATCTCTCCTCCACAGTGATTATTTACTCTTATTTTGAACACTGTTCCATACATTATCTGATCTTGTCAAATAAGTTTATGATGGTAAGACTACCACATACAGGCCTGTATTTTGTAGGCCCGCTGTGTATTTCAAATATAAACAATTTATTAATGATAAATACTTTAGGAATCCTCTGTTATTGGTTCCTGGTGTTGCTGACCGATTGAATTTAGAACCAGCTTATGATCTTCTTCAAAAACGAATTCGTGAAGTTGATGATGAACATGCTATATTCTTTGAAGGTGTTACTTGGGATTTCTTTTTGGTTGGTTTTACAAAAGTTCCTGGTGGTCCAGCTTATGCTAATCGCAGTGTACTTAGTTATCACTACTACGAACCACCAGATTTCTCAAAAACATTAAGCTTTTCAGCTCGAATGTCAGATTTGAAGAAACTAAAATGCGGTGGATTTTTATCAGAAATGTATACAGTTGGTAAAGATTTTGATGGTATGAATAAGATGTTTGATTTATGTGATGAGCATAAACAAAGTTGGCATGGATGGATGTACAAACCATATGGTTGTATCAAAATGCACCTTGCATGTACTAATGAAACAAATCACTCTGGTGGTCCACATGAGATTGTTGTACAGAATACCAGTCGAACATACCCACAAGCCGTTGCTGGCTTGACAAAGAATTATAAATTTGATAAAGACACTAAGGACTTTACGTTAACATATGAAATTACGTCATCATGTAGAAGTCAACGTACTGAGGTTTATTTCAATCAAAAGATGCATTACCCTAATGGTTATGATGTAACTATTGAACCTAGTGCTCATGTGAATGTTACACGAAGTCATAATGGTTTCTTACTTTATCTTGACCATGATAAAAATCTATCACCTGGATCAGATGTTACTTTTCATTTGACAGCAAAATCTTGACAATGCTGAACTTTGAAACTACACAAATGGGTATTTGGTCAATGAGCTTGCAATGGATTGGTTACTTCGGTACGAAGAAACCAATCCATTACAAGATCTTTAACTCAGTACTCTTCTCTATAAATTTTGTTTTTGAGACATTAAAGTATTATACTAATATTCCTAGTCCTGTGATATTTTAATAGAAATTCTCCATGATTTTACCATGCCGCCACTACGTGTAGACGTCAAAACGACGTCTTTTCAAGCTTGATTAGATGTTGAGTGCTTACTGAGTACTGTTGGTAATGGTTTAAAAGACTTACTGAGTTCGGTCATGGATATTTCAGTTTTCAGATTGTGTATCGTCAAATATATCGATACATAACAGAGACTGTATTCAAAGTCCGGGGCAAAAAATGCCGTGTGGTAGACTACTTCTCTACTTCTCTACTTCTCTACTGCGTTTTTACTGCAGACTTTGAACAAGTTTTTGCCCACTGGGTACAGTAAATGCTGTGGGAATTGCATGAGTTGTTGGAGTTTTTTAAATTTAGGGAATTTATTAGTAAGGCAGCCTTTACATGTACCCCTAAATGAGTTTCACCCTAAACGATCTTGCATTTGATTGGTTTCTTCGTACAAAAAAGAAGCCGGGACTTAGAAATCCATTTTGTATTTTGGGAAAACTTCTTACTCGTCGTGTGCCGGCTGGGTAACTTTCGATTAAAATTAAAGCATGCCCCGTACGTTTAAATACCTAATAGTTGATTTCCACTTGGGCGAATAATTGGCTGCGAAAGCCACAAAAGAAGCCATGGTATTGATAGAAAGTGACATCACAATAAAGTGACTTAAATTTCTACCAATGGAATGTCTTCTTTTGGTTTTCGCTTATGGAAATCAATCAAGCATTTCTTAGCCTGTTCCACAAACTCTGCATCTGGTGGTAAACGCTGGCGAAGTAGAGAAGTAGTCTACCACACGGCATTTTTTGCCGCGGGGAGAGTCTGCGGAATAATCTACATTTCTAGACGTTAAAAAGTTTACTAAGAAAGTCGTATTTAGAGAAAGTTTATCTGTATGTTTATTCAAGCAGTCACGTGTTCATGTTTTTGTACTGCAGCACATCATTTTTTAAAAGGTAAATGTCAAGACTGGTTATAACTGCCGGACATCATCTGTGGAGGAGTGTTTTTTAGTATAGTTTTGAAACTGAGAACTATACTAACATACTGAAACTCCTCCACAGGTGATGTCCAGCAGTTATTCAGGCTTGACATTTGATTTTTAATATTAGAATATAATAAATATATACTAGAAATAAATGTACCGTTTATTATCTACCGTTTATTATCGCTAGTGTTTTAGCGTTTTTACTGCGGACATTGAACAAGTTTTTTTCCACTAGACATGCGCTGTACATTTGCCATATATTATCTGGTATATAACTCCATATACGGCCGGTATTAGCATATATGGCAATACACAGTCCTAAAGATTTCCGGTAAATGCTAAAATAACCGAATTATTTATCTAAAAGTAGAAAATGTTTAGCTAAAACGCATAATTTTTTGTAAATTCAATCTTTATGTCTCTACCAAAATCCATCTTCATGGAATCAAACTTTCAGTAATAATGTTACTAATCCAGTAGGCAAAAACTTGTTTAAAGTCAGCAGTAAAGACGCTTGAACAAGGTCATTCGACGTTGTTCTAGCATCTTCACTGCGGACTTTAAACAATTTTTTTCCACTGAAAACAAGATAAACTTTCATATGTACTTTAGTACTAGTCTGACGTCGTCTTGACGTCGCGACGCCGTTTTGACGTTGTATGTCCGATAGCGTATTTATAGTGTTTATATTTATAGGCACTTTAAAAGACATTTAAACTCTTCAGAACTTTTAGCGCACCGGATATCGCATTGTAGGAGTTATTACATCGTTACTATCTTAGCATTATGGGTAAATAGATAAGATAAAGTATTATGGGTAAAGTACTTATTCATCACCTGTTTATTCATAATTGTTGTCTCGTCGATCCATTAAGTTTATCATTTAGTGTCTCGTCTGTAAGATTAATCACAATCAGAAGCCAATCAAAATTGCCAAAGGTTACTGATTTCAATTGCGTTGGCGCAACGCAGTGGGCACAAACTTGTTCAAAGTCTGCAGTAAAGATGCTAGAACAAAGTCAGTATCTTTTGACGTTGTTCTAGTGTCTTTACTGAACTTTAAAAAGGTTTTTGCTCCCCTGGAAAGAGAATTCTTATTTCCTAACTTCCTTGGCACAGCGTGAAAAACTACGCAACACGTCGTTATAACTCCGTGTCCGGGATTTGTATTTCCATGGTAATACACGGTCCGGGAGTTATACGTGTCTGTATTCTGTATTATTTTAAGCTGCCGGATATCACCTGTGGAGGAGCTTAAAAGCTGAACACTATACTAAAAAAAAAAACACTCCACAGGTGATTTCCGTGTTTGATCTCTTCTTACCAAGTATTTATACCATGAAATCAATAGTTATGACAAAGATCACGACATATTAAATCTTCTCCATTGCCTTGACCGCAACTGACGTAACGTTAACGTTAAATTATTCGCGGAATGTTTTTTATTGACCTCATTTACATAATCTCGTTTCCAGGTATCTGTACCCACTGGTTAAAAAACTTGTTCAAAGTCTTCAGTAAAGACGCTAGAACAACGTCATTGGCGTTGTTCTAACGTCTTTACTGCTGACTTTGAACAAGTTTTTGACCACTGGGGATACTTGATTGCCGAATGAAAGAAAAAACATTCTCTGATCGGTAAATATTTTTCCCAATGACCTTTGTGTACGCGCATACACGTGTTTTTTTTATAAGAAACACCGTTTTAGACGAAAAATCCGCTGCGAAAGCCAAAAGAAAATATTCCATTGGTAAAAATAGACGTCGCATGTCATGAGACGTCAATTTCTACCAATGGAATGTATTTTTTGGCTTTCCCAGTAAAGTTTTCGCCTAAATATAAGCAACGCTTTAGAAAGAACTGACAAGTAAGAAACAAACATCCAGATCCCAAGATAGATACATTCAACCTCGTTCCCAGGGCTTCTTTTCTCTTGACGTTTAACGTTAAACGTTGTATTATTGCCCCTCGTAAAAATAATTATTTTAAATAAGATGGAATCCATATCTGATATTTTCATCAATTTTTTCTTCAAAATATTGAAATTATTTAAATTATCTGATTACTCGAGTTCTAGAAATGATTTTTAAAGTCTGTTTCAGATTTTTTTTATAACCTGATGACCCGGTAAGGTAATAGCATACTATCCGGGTTTTTTTACGGGAAAATAATTTAATTTTAATCAAAAAAAGGGAAAAATGATTTACCACCTGGTCAAAAAACTTGATTACCATGGCAACGCAAATGTAAATTGAGAATTTTTTTACATTCTTAATTGGCCAATAAGAAGTTAGGAATAGTCTGAAAATCCACCCCCTTCATCCCCTCAGGTCAAATAGGGCTAAGCGCGCCTCTTCCCATCCTTACTAGAACCCCCTGTTTCAATAAGCGCCCCAAGGTGCTAAAATGTGGAAATATACAACAACTCTTAAAATATTTTCTTAATCTTTTTCACGGGCAATTGAGACCCCCAAAAATGTAAGCTCTCCCGTTTTCTAGCCTAAGCTCCAGTCACAAAAAATTACTACTCGTAGTGGTTAGGACTTGAGCTCGGGCTAGCCGTTTTCCGGTACTCCAATTTTCCCAATATCCTCGATTTCTTAACCCGGTTTGTAGATTTAGCCTAATTAGATAGAAAAACAGTCTAAGTAACATTAAAAGTTGAAGTAACATTTCAATGGCTCGAGTCTATGTCGTTTATAATAAGAAACATGTATAAAGGAACAAGAACAACCTCGTTTCCAGGGCTTCTTGCCTTTTCGTGTTTCGAAAAGGCAAAAAACCCTGGGAACGAAGTTGGGAACATGAATTCTTGATATTCTGAAATCCTGTTTGCTTAAAATATTTTCTCTTCAAAAGCGGAACGAAGCTTACCCAGTGGGCAATACTTGTTAAAAGTTTGCAGTAAAGTAAAGTAACTGCGGACTTTGGACAGGTTTTAGGCCACTGGGTTGGCACATGTCCAGGGCTTATGCTTTTTGGAAATTAGAATAATAGAAAAACGATAGAACCACGTAAAAAGTATCCTCTTCTACAGACTATAATCAATTCTTCCGAATTTCACATAGTCTGATTTCTTATGCAGTTAATGTAGTACATTGACGTCAGAATTCAACACATTTGTTGCAGTGCCCTCTCGCTGCGTTGTCTCGAGAATGAAAGTGAATAGATGTTTTCATTGATGTGCTTCAGGACTACACTATTTTTTATAAGCAACTAAGATCAGGTCATAGCACTAAAAATCGCTTAGGATAAACAGGATAAATAGAAAAAGGTCTGATTCTGGAACTTTATTTACAGGTTCAAATATATTATATAAGGTTTGATTTGGAAAAAGCAGAAAAAACAAGATAACACAGCATTTTAACTTGACATACAAATGTAAAAATAAAGTAGCATTTTATGAAGTTGCATCACCCTCGTTCCCAGGGCTTCATCTCTCTTACGCTTACGTCAAGAGAGAAGAAGCCCTGGAAACGAGGTTGAAGTTGCTTATGATTATGATATTGAGTATACAATAGACTAAATAGTCTTTCGCAGGTTTCAATCGCAATAATTTACATGACCTGATCTTAGTGCTTATTGGCCAGTTAACTGTACAATAGAAAAATTCTAATTTCCTTTTCATAGTAACTTCGGTACCATTTATTAATTATAATGCCGCAATGAAGAGTCGAATCAGGAATATTTTAAATAAATAAATCAATAATGCATAAATTATCAAACATTAACTGACGTCAACGTATTACATCTGCAGAAGTAAACAGACTAAGAGATCGATCTTTGTCTGTAGATCAAGGCTACGTGACAATGGGCACTACGAATTATGTCTAACCTCGTTTTCACTGTTTCTTATCATTTTTTGAGGAAGGATCATTTGCAGACTACAAAGAGATTCTGTACATTGGTAGACACCGATTAGATATTAATAAGACTCCGTAATATGGAGTCACTACATTGACGTTGATAAAGTAATAATTATGGCCGCAAAAAATTGAACCTTATCGCCATTGCTTTTTCAGATAATTAACCGATAAGTGGGGAGACAGTTGTTAAACAATTTATTTATTATGCTGCGTAGTAAATGCCCCCACCTGAACTTTTTTTAATAACCGTTTTTGGCAGAAACGATAAACGGTAGCGACCTACAAATTTATTACTTTTATCATTTTTCTACTAGACATATATAGCTAAATTTTCATGACCGTAGGCAGCAACATTACGTCTCGCGATAAGCGCTATCAGAAACACACTCTTGCACAAATGAAACGTTTTTGTGGTGGAATCCTTATAAAATGATTACGTCATAACTTTTGTTTTTCTGATGGTAAGATAATAAACCTTTCATCAGTTGTTTATTATCATGAAAGAAATCTGCTGACATATACTTTTTTTTATATAAGCAACCAGTACTGAGACATTTATAATTTAAAGGTACAAAATCACCCTCAGTTTTTTTTTCAAATTTTGTTTTAAGTAGTTTAGATGAAAGTTAATATTGCAACTAACATGTTCTGAAGATTTGATTCCATAAGAATGAATATTAGTGGAGATATAATTGATTGAAGTCGTAGAAAATTATGTATTTTCTATGCTCACTGTGTGGCAGCCATCTTGTTTGACAAAAAATTTCTGTTTTTAGAGGAAAGAATTGCTTGTTTTGTCAGTTCTTGGCATTTTTAGAATCTGAAATTTCGGATTATATTCAGTGTGTGTCACTGATTCATTTGACATAGAGATTAAAAATTTGATCAAAAAAGGTGATTATGTACCTTTAATAGGGAAAGTTGCGCCCTTACTATTCCATCAATTGGGAAAGTTGCGCCCTTATTATTCTATCGATTGGGAAAGTTGCGCCCTTACTATTCCATCAATTGGGAAAGTTGCGCCCTTATTATTATATCGATTGGGAAAGTTGCGTCACTTACTATTACATCAATTGGAAAAGTTAAGTCTAAACCCTATTAGTACTGGAGGAAGGGGGGAGGTGGATTCCACCCCCAATACCATATTGTGCTCTGTACAACATTTTAACCACTATAGCTATCATGCTGAAACTTTTAAACATTTAGTAAACTATGTGAAACATCATAGAATTACCTATCTAAAAATATAGCTATGTTAGCTATATTATATGATTTGTGGTGACGTCATTTAAAAAGCTAAGTTTGAGAAAATTTGTACACGCGAAATGTATTTTGCAGTCAGTCGCGAAAATTTGCGCACATGAATTTAAAAAATCAAGTGGTTTGAAAAGTTGTATAACAGAGTTGATTGATCCAGAATTGACTGAATTATCATAAAGATTGTTTGCATTAACGTCAAAATACGTAAAACTATTTTTTAACCATCGCATACGTAAATACAACCAAATCTTTATGATCATTCAGTCAATTTATGATCAGTATGTAAAATACGCAAAACTAAATTTCCCTTTTAAATATATCAGTGAATTCAAAGACTTGCTTCGTGGCAAACAAGCTCTACCGACCTCATCATTGTCAAAAAACATTGAAGGATTAATCTAATTTCCAATCCTTTTAATACTAGTTCAGGTAGATATTATAGAAGTTAAAACGCTGTTGTGAACATACATGTATGTATGTATTTCCAAACGATTACCTAGTTGTGACCATATTATGTATTAACAAATAAATAATAATAATAACTTCAACTTACCAGCAGATTCAGGTATAAGCTCTGTAAAAAAAAAAGATAAATTACGGCATGACTAATATATATAAAAGAATATTCAAGAAGAAATCTCTTAACGTCTCAACTTAGTTCCGACAAAAAGAGACATAGTTTGGGCAAGTCATAATTTTGTGAATTTTGTTTTAAAGAATGACAAGCTCTCTACGTATGAATGTAAAATCGTATTTATGTATCGTCTATGTTATTCTTTTGATTCCAGGCAGGGCATCAATGCTTACACTAGCCATTAATTTCTTAATCTTTCTGTATGTCGCTACTCAAAACGTTTTGTAAAAACAAAGTTTAGTTTGTGAGTCAAAGGTTTTAATAAAAATTAGATAGAGAGAAATATTACTAGCATAAATATATACGCCCATAATCAGCTACCAACCTTGTAAAATGTTTAGGTATATCGTAACTGAAACTTATAGAAACTAAACTTAGACTTTAAAAGAAAGGGCATGGTATAGAGGTGGGGATAAAGTCCCGGGTCTCGGTACACATAAAATTTGAACCCATAAAAGAAATAAAAGTCCGCCCCCCAAAAAAGAAATACATTAGGCCATTGATTAAAAGTGGGACCCAAAACTAAAAGTGAGACACAAATAAGTATGGAATCGAATAGTTTTCCTATACATGTAAATATGTTGCTCTTTTCCCCGTTTTTTCCTGTTAGGTTTCGTAGCAATTTGGATTTGCTGGATCAATAGATTTCCAATTATTTTACCTAGTTTTTACCAAGTTAAAATTGTGAAGTTTAAAGACACAGGACCTTGCACAAAAAGGAAGTTATTGTATTGCAACAAGTTCTACTTTGATCAGCTGAAACCTTGCATTCATGTATTTATGAATAGGTCTAAAGTAAACGTAAATAAATAAAAATTAAATAAATTCAAACTCACCTTCTTGTGCTGCAATCAAAGCCACACATAACGCTAGCAGCAGCATTAAGGCCGAAACCCTTATTTTCGCCATCCTCCTCCGAGTTCCAACGTAAAGGAACCGGGTGCCGAATAAACGAACTAAGGATCTCTGGTACTACGCTTAAGCCCAGCTATTAGATAGTTGTTGTACGCTCGTACTGTAGCGTTTGCTATGTGTTTTCCTTAATTCTGATCATCAGTTTACTTAGTATTTATAATCGTGACGTAACAAAGGAACCTGGACTTAAACAATATAACAATAGGGTTAAGGTACGGGTCATAACAACATAACAATTCGGTTTTTCTTTTAACGGAAATTGTATAATAAGACGGGGAAGAATACAAATCCGCATCTATAAAAACATTGCATCGTTACATCAACCTCGTTTCCAGGTTTTCCTAGCAATGACCCAAACCTTAACCCTATTGCGAGTGTTATTAGGGCTAGTAAGTAAACGTTAGCGTTAGGGCTAGTCGGCAAACCCAATTGCTAGGACAATAACGACTGGTCAGTATACCTAATTGTTTGGGTTAGTCAGTAAACCATATAGAGTAATGATGCCGCATTTTATTTTACCCCCGTTTCGTAAAATAAGCCATGGTTAAATTCCACAAACAGTCAGTTCTTTCCTAACGTTACGAAGCATTTCAAACGAGACAGTTATTTGTTTACGGGCTACGAACTATACCAACATGAAAACATTGCTTCGTATTACCAGGTAGTCTGGATAACGTACTACACAAACCTGGTAGACTGGATGATAATGTTTTAAAGGTTAAATGATAATACTCATAGAAATTATTTTTAAAAATATACCCTGGATTAAAACCACTGCGTATTGATAAATAAAATTAAAGACACGCTAACGCACGATTTAGTATTAATCAATACGATGTCAATGCTATGAAAAAAACGTGTCAAACTACAACCTGTATCTTAGACTCAAATCATATACACAAATACCGAAAAACCTTGAAAATAAGCCCTTAGACTTATATATTTCAAAAAGCCCGTTTTGGGAAACATATACATGTGAGGAGATCTTATACACGGGGCAATTAACCCGTTAACCCTACCTTACCCAGGGGCTGGTAGGTAACTCTACCTTTTCCGGGGACGGGTGTTTTTCACCTCCCTCATATCTCCATAAGTACTGGTCCAAATCACTTGAAATTTTATCAATATATGGATCAACATCCATATAATTTTCAAAAGCAAAATGGCGTGTTTTGCACGTCAGCAAAAATATGCAAAAATGGCTGGAAAATGAAAGAATAAAGTAGCCTAAAACTGTACATAAAATGCTGACCTAAGCAATAATGTCATACTATTTTTGAGAATTAATGCAAGGGTATTGCAACTTAGAAGCAGTAAAAATAGTAAAAAATACAATTTTCAAATATCAAAAAAATGCTGACGTCAGCGTAAATATGTAATAATATTTTGTTGTTTTTTTGCATCAAAGTGTTCCAAATAGATCGAAGTATATTCGTGGATTCGTGGAAAGTTTCAAGTTGATTGTTTCCCCAATCAGATTTTACGGTAGGGTTAAGAAGAAAATTAATGACCATACAAAAGACAAGAAATGCGCAATATTTTGATCATTTTTTCTATGATAGTTTGTAGTTCACAATTTTTATTAGCAATTATAAGTGTATCATATTCAACATTCGATTCATCATCTTGATAATCTTCTCCAAAGCCATGGTTTATGGACATTAGAGAATATCTTTGTGGAATAATATATACGTAGAGAAATACGTATACTCACTACTGTGACATTTTTAATGTGCTTTCCGTAAACAAGCGCATGAGATTATACAAGGGGATGGGCTTATACACGGGTCAATCTTAGCGTTAAGAAAATGATAGGTCTATAAGGGGGGTATAAACGGGGGGTTGGGGATGGGGGCGATATGATAAATGATAATATGTAGCTTGGTGATATTCCATCCCGAATATAACTGCTAGACGTCATCAGAGGAGGAGCGTTTTAGAAGTATAGTATTTAGCTTCATAACTGAAATCTATACCCAAAGAATACTCCTCCACAGGTGATGCCTAGCAGTTATTTCTAAGTTTATTAATAGAGCAACGACAAAGGAGATGAACCATTCTGTTACGAAGACGATGTACCTTTAATTTATCAAGTTTCACTTAACTGCCAACTGTCAAAAGTCTTTTGTTTTTATTTTCATAGTGGCAATCTACTGGGTTCCCTGTAAGAATTTTGTTTCTTGTCAGAATTATACTCTCGACACTCTGTTGAATCTTTTAAATATTTGCTTAGAATCTTATTACAATAGGTGCAGAGTAATAAGTCAAGTATCATCTTGCTGATAAAGTAAACAAACAATTGTACACTCGATGATATGAGACTCGTCATTCTGACTTCAGTCACTGCGCAATATGTAAGTTATTGCATTGTAACAAGTTCTACATCAAACAACGAACGCCTCGTTTTCATTCTCCCCGTAGTTAAGAAGGGGTTTAATAATTGGTAAAGAGAGTATAAATAGCTGGAGATATTCCTACAAGTATCACAATTAACTTGTCTCGTTCAATTTGTAAAGAATCACATCACTTGGGGACAATATTTGGGCCAAAAATGTAGTAAAATGGGCGGGATTCAGATAAATAATTTTCCAACCATGAATATAAACTCAAAATGATAGTACTGCAAATAACCGTATTGCTGATTACCAATAACCAGCTGATTCAGTATTTTTGTGCTAAATTTGATGACGTCATAAGTAAAAAAATGCTGATTCTGCAGATATGATAATATGATATTGCCAGGACGAGCTTTCTTTCATATACAGTACTTGGAGTAGTAACTTTCTGAGATTAGATTCAATTTTACTACATTTTTGGCCCACGTCATAATTAAACATTACAAATATTTTTTCTTCAAGGATTTCTATTTAGGGTTTGCAAACTAGTTTGAAGTTGCAAACTGTATATTTAAACTAGGTTTGCAAACCGAAAAGAATGAGAATTTACCTTGGTTTGCAAACTGGAATCGGCCATTTGTTATTGTCTTGATTACTCATTGCTTTGACAAGTTCAAAACAAACTATAATTAAAAGATGAGCGAGTTTTACCTTGCAATGCAATAGCCTCTGTCAATATTGTGTCGGCGTCGTTTGCGACGTTTCTATGCGGATTAATAAATCAATAAATTTATGGTTTCAAAATTTCATAATGGTAGGTGTTTGCAACGTTATTTTCAAACCGATTCCGAAAAAAACAAAACAGTTTGCAAACTGAAATCAAATTAGGTAGGAAGCAGGTTTGAATGGTTTGCAAACTGATTTTAGTTTACAATCAAACCAAACTGAAAAGAATGGATCAGTTTGCAAACTGGTTTGGCAGTTTGCAAACCATGTCTGAAAAGAATGGACCCTTATTATCTTAGGTCTAAAAACGTAATGATAGCAGTTAATTGCGTTATTTTTAGCAACATCTCCAGCAATTTATACTCTTATCAATTATTAAACTATCTTTAACTATGTGGAGTTGATTTATGAAAAAGACTATTTCATGGTAGCTAATATTCTTTTTGTAAATGACATTTTTGGATACTCAGTCAATGACCGTACGATTAATTGAATAGTCTATAAAATATACAAACAAAAATGTTTTTTTTACTCTCTGGATAATTTTCTATTTACAAGGTTAACCAATAGTTGATGTCTATTTGTATAAGAAGAGAATACAAAAAGCCTCAGACCGCCAGTAACAAAAACTGTAAAGTGATACGATCCGTTTATGTATTTTATACATTTACTTACTCAGGCTAGTTAAATAATCTTTTAAGTAAGGGATTCTGCCTATTTAGTTTTTTGACTCACAAAACGTTAACTAGATTTTATGAGGATGAATTTGCGAACTGTAATTATTGAAATCTTCTCTATAAAAAAAGGTATAAAGGGTGTCTATAGAGAATGGCTTCTTTTGGCTTTCGCCGCTAACGTTTCGTCTTGTGAGAAAGAATAAAAATGGACGAAGTGACGCCAATTTTTCAAAAATATTTTATGCCATGCTGTTCGCCTTCATCACGAATTCAAAGGGCAATTACAAATTCACTTCTTACTAGTAATTTAAGGATTGCGGAGCGTGTACCAAAATGTTTACAAGCGAAACAGAGGCAAGCTGGCAGAGGCCGGACTGAGGAATAGCCATAAGAAAGGCACTTAAGAATCCTTAAAAAGCAGGCTATTGGTGTCCTAAAATGTTGTGTGTGTTCCCTCTAATCAATTTACTGAAATGGAAATGGCCACGTCAGATCGCATAAGATAAGATATTTATTTATCAATAGTAGTTAATAATGTTTTTGGCTAAGAAAAAAAAAGTAAAAAAATATGCTACTATTGAAGGGAGACCATACCTAATAGCAAATAGCTAAGGCAAAGGCAAAGGGTATGGCCACCCTTGGACGAATACAATATACGACAAGGGACGCGCAAGACGACACAAACATAGTGAGTCAATAGATAAACACACCATGTCAGAAACCATGGCAAATTTGTCAATTTAAAGAGGATTAATAAGAGGAAACAAAATAATTCTTCAGAGAAGTCTATGGATGACTGTATCTTATTCCAGGAATTAATGGCATTAAATCTAATATAATTCTTACTAAAACAAACAGTATTGACCATAGGGAGATTGAAGAAACTTATTTTTCCTGCACGAGTGTCTTGAATATGGGTGAAGTCAACTGCAAATGTATTATGCACATAAGCAGGCATGTTATCATGAAAAAGTTTGTGCAAAATGGACAATTTTAGAAAATTTAAGAAGCTCCAGATTGCCATACAGGTTACTGGATGATGCCCTTCAAGATTCAAAGGACATGAGTCTTATAGCAAATCTTTACAAGATTTTTGCAAGCAATACGACTTTTGCAAGCAGTACGATTAACATCAAGACTGTTTGGCTGACCCCAAATTTGATTACAATATTGCAAGTGGGAATGAAAAAAATGGCATAGTAGACTAGGATAAGAACATTTTGAGGCACAAAATGACGAAGTTTAGCTAAAGCTATATTTGTCCTTTTTGAGCTTGGTCACGGTATTATTGATCTGAGATTTCCAGCTTAAATCTGAATCTAATAGAACACCAAGATATTTAATACAATCACTAGGTAT
>JAULBZ010003936.1:0-15567 GCA_032360805.1 Neoturris breviconis
AATCAAGGCTTACTTCTCGCTCATTAAGGCCATGTGGAATAAATGAATTAAGTTTATACTGCCAAAAAGATTCCTTTTTTCTAACGGAATCTATATCACTAGCCTTGTGAATTATTATAAAACACCAGTCATCCATACCATTATGATCTGGTTGACTGAAATGAGCATGGAATGAGCTTTGTGATGCTGGTTATTTGAACTATGTTTCCTTTGGCAACATTTGTAGTTATTAAAGTGGAGCCGAAACTTGGTGCTAGCGCTTCCTACATACTGAACATTACAAGTTTTGCATTGCACCAAATATACCACATTTTTTGAATTAAAGTTTAATTTGCCTCCCTTAATCTTAAATGACTTCTCATTAGTCCCATCTGAAAATGTGTCACAGTCTTTGATGAAAGGACAACACTTAGCATGCCCAAGTGCATTTACCTAAGCAGCCTTCTTCAATCTTTCGAGCCAGTTTAGCACGCACCAAAAGATCTTTAAGATTTTTTCTCCTCTTAAAACCAACTATTAGTAATGCCTTGAAGACCATGCGGTGTATTTCATCCGGTGTAAGAAGTAAATGTATTTCCGATAACATATCTTTAATTTTTGCATATGCAAGATGATATGTTATGTTAAATACTAGTTTTTGATCCCTTTTCTCCCTAGTTTCTTTATTGAGCAGTTCATTTCTGTTGAACTTTTGTGCTCGCAGGATATGTGCCTAAACCAACCTGTCTCCATAACCTCTGACTTTTAACCAATATTCTAACTGGTGATATCTTTTATCAAAAAAGGCACCTTCAGAACATATTCTATTCATCCGCAAGGCCTGATTGTATGGGATATACTTGTGTGAGTGATACACGTGACATCAAAAAGCCTCCAGGTACTGATATGTATCAGTAGACTTTACATATTGGTCAGTGATAAGTTGGTTTCCACGGCGAATGACTTCAGCATTAATCAAATTAACCCTATCAGAAGAATAGTCAGCTTTAAACCTAATTGTAGGGTGACAGCTATTTAAAAGTTCCAAATATATATATATATATAATGAAGATAGCATATCTGTCACATTGTGCATACACAGAAAAAGAAAAAACAAGGATTGATTTTTTTTTTTTGATTTTTATATTTCTTTATGGTTTTCTATAAATCATTCCAGAGGTTTAGTGGGTATATATATATATATACCTACTTTAAACGTCAGCATTATAAAACATGGATATGGAGTATGGATATATATAAAAAAATGAGACAGTGAAATATATATCCCAAAGGTACTGGGTTAGAGGTTATTCAGGAGGGGGGATAATCGGTTTTCCAGACTTACAGAGCCCTAAAAAGCGCAGAGATCTAAGAAGTACAGAGCCCTAAAAGACTATAATAGGGTCAAGACAAAATACAGCAGTTCTTGCAGATCTTTATGTTATAACATTTTTTTATAGCTGCAACAACAACTACATCGCCTGCTACCAGTAAGTTATTTTCATTTGTTCTCAGTCTACAATTTACATTGACTGCATTGACATTAGAAGATTCAAATGTTTTCTTTGCTTTGAAACAAATTGTCATACGCGTTAGTTTTTTTTAAAAAAACAGCTTTGTAAAAAACGGTCCCGAATTTTAGTAAAAAAAATAAGAAACACAGAATTAAAATTTGCAAACGGTAAGAAACAACCATGTATCTTTTTTTTCGATTTTAACCTCTAAAACCAACGTATTCTCTTACTTGCACTAAAAACAGATATTTTTATAAAACATTTTATGTTTGTTAGCAGTACATACAGTTTACACTTATAATTTAAGAAACGAATAAATAACTGGAGCTCCCAAATTTTGGTAGAACATAAGAAACTGCAGTTCTCCCTTAAGTAAGTTTTTGATAAAAGAAAATATGTGTAATGCATATACAAATGACTAGTACAGCTCAATTATAGCTCCCAGAGGGCAAAAACTAGTTTAAATTCATTAGTAAAGACGCTACACGACGTTGTACTATTATCTTTACTGCCGACTTTCAACAAGTTTTTACTCACTGGAATCTTCTACCAGTAACATACTCGATATAGTTCTCACAAATTGAATTTGCAAAATTTCCACTCGTTATGTATTGTTCCTGTATTTACAAACTTGTATTTATTTGTTTTAATAGTCGATGTCAAAGTTACACCATCAGGTAAGTTATTTGTCGTCGGTCACCACTATATGTATATATATATATACCCACTATGAACGTAAGAATTATGAAAAAGTAAAATTACTTAATTGCTAATCAAAATTACAGACTTTTTCTTTAAGTCGTAATCTTGAATTTTTCCTAAAATTTCCCTTTGTACACACTATATTTGGCCAAGATTGTAGTTTGTTACGTTTCAAGATGAATTTCATTTTGCTGAGTCAGTAAAAATGTTACTTCTCAATGTTACTTCTCTTTTACTCTCGTACGAACGGCACTATATGTCTGTGTGCGAGCAAAATTGGTCCTAAACGGATTCTAGATTTCATATACCTAAGTCCATTGTGTTTTTATTACATCGGAAACAAACTGACGAACTTGTTTTCGAATATTCTTAGGTTTTGATATATTTATTGATATATTTAAATCAACCAGTGTCAATAATTGACGTTAAATTGCTCGAAAATTTATTTTTGTCCATGTACCAAAGGATATTGCTTCGATTATCACTTTGGCAGACAAGGAAGCTGTCCTCCAAGAATATGGCAAAAGTAAAGCATATACAGTAATTCGTCGACTAAACTCTGTGCTTTTTTAATTTTCGAGCCTCCGGTAGGTGGACTCTTATTTAAGGGGGCGTTTTTCAAGGGATATGCTCGTATTGAAATTGAATTATTAGAAATAAAATATAGTTAAATTACCTTGTACACAATGAAATATACATCTATTGAAATATATATGGATTTTTGTTTTCCTTAATTTCTTATTTAAAAAAAGGTTTGAATTCGAATTAGCTCCCGGGGGTTTATTTCATTTTCAAATTTTCAGACCAGGGCTGTTATTCAATTTTTTTCTAAAAAATGGACGGACTGTACTCAAATACATAGCAAACTTACATGTCATCCTTCTATATTAATATTTATCAATTCAGCTATATACACTGTTGGAAAGCAAGCCACACAGTCCAGCACACATGACTCTAACAATGCTTACGGAGCAACGAATGCAATTGACTTAAAGTCCAATACTTTCAGCTTAACCCAAAAATGGATCCAATCTAAAGCATGGTGGCGAATGGATTTAGGAACTAATGTAGCCGTGTTTCATGTGAGTTTGGTTGAACTTTACTTACCTGCATTAATTGTGCTAAAATTAATGAAAAGTATAATTTAGAAGTTGAAGTGCCATGATTAAACTTTAATGCAATAATCGCTGTGCCGTGTCGTGTTCTCGTACAGTTAGCAAAAGTTTTTTCTGGATAGATTGACATCATCCTAATTAATCCTTAATAACAATCGGCAACTATTTATTACTTGTGCTATAGACCTTTTCATCAAACATGAAAACAAGGCTTTCGTTCCTCTAAGTATAACTTGTTACAATACAATAATTTCCTTTGTATGCAGTGACTTAAGTCAGTGCACACAATGGAAGATATTGCATTGTAATAAGTTATACTTTGCACCACGAACGACTAGTTTTCTTTGTTTTATGAAAAAGTCAAAAATAACAATAAAAATATATTTTAATATATCTAAGGTTGTTGTTACTGCTGTTTCTGATACTGAACCAGCCACCAATGCAGATGTAACTGTGGAGGATAAGAGTCAAAACAGTAACTTCTGTGGAAATACTGGCAGGACTTATTCGTATATGATTACTGTTAGCTGTCCACAACCGTTGGTGGGTCAATATGTAAAAATACAATTAACATTTGACTCTTATTTGGCACTGCGTGAAGTGTATATAATTGGAGTAGTATAACGACACTACACATCGTGATACACTACTTAATATGGTCATATGTATATATCAATGCACAGGTCACATATGGGTGTATACAGGACTTATTCCATAAAGTTATATCGGCGACAAGTTTACTGAAAATATTGACATTACTTATTTGTCTTCAATTACTGATAGCTGTCCAAAGTAGTTGTTGGGTCAATATGTAAAAATGCAATTAACATAGAACTTTTGAAGTTTTAATTGGTACTGCGTAAAGTGAATGTAATTGGAGTATTACCATATGTCTATTGACACTACACATCGTGATACACTACTTATTGCGGTCATATGTATATATCAATGCACAGGTCAAACATGGGTAAATACAGGACCTATGGTATGAACTTATCGGCAAGAAAATTACTTGAAATGCTAGCACGACGTATTTGTCATCAATTACTATTAGCGGTCCAAAGCCGTTTTTGGATCGATATGTAAAAATAAAATTAACACATAACATTCATTTGGTACTGTGTGAGGTGAATGTAATTGGAGTAATACTACAAGTATATTAACACTACTCATTGTGATACCCTAATACAGCCATATATGTATATTAATGCACAGGTCAAATATGGGTATATCCAGGACTTGTTTTTTTGATGTACCTAAAATAGAATATATAGCACTCAAACCAGTTCAACTTGTTAGTAGGAATACTTTTAGGATATTAATAAAGAGATATTATCGGCTTTGTTTGGATAAGCAATGAAATTTTGAAAATAAATACAAGGTGAAAAACCAATTTTTATGACGTCATCGACAAATTTTAGCTTAAAATATACTTGTTGACATGCGGCACGATGGAGGCATGACCTTAAATGCGATAAATGGGCATTTTAGTTGCCCCTCCGTGTGCTTCAATAGAATGACGAATTAAACATTTATATGTCAATTTAAAACTATGACGTCATCAAATTTAACAGTAAAATCCATTTTTGTAGGTAACATATTTTTCATATCCGCGGATATAATCTATTAAAGTATACGGAGGGGCTATTGAAATCACAAGTTTCTATCATGCCTCAAGTCAAAAATTACATTTCGAGCAAACACTGACTGATGACGTCTTAAAATTACATATTTTTTAATTTCAATTTTCCCAAAATGTTCTAGTAATTCTGTTGTAGCAGATTTTCCTTCAGGTATTTCGTTTTAGTAACAGCTTTGGCGAAGCCCTGTTGTATCATAGATTTGATCTCGGTACTGTACAGGTAATGTATCTTATGTATGCATTGAGTATTAATATGATATCCGGAGATATTGAAACAAATCAGGGTCCCGTCAACAATCAAAGTAACTTTTTAATTATATACCACTGGAACTTGAATATTGTTTGGATTGATGATTTCACCAAATTAGCTCATCTTTACTTTGCTATTCCTAATTACAATTTAGTATGTCTTTATGATACATTCTTGGATTCTTCAATTTCTAATAATGACCTTAGTATAACGCTTAATGGTTAGAGTTTGTTGCGATGCGATCTACGTGCAGATAAAGAGCAAGGGGGCATCTGTATATTTTATAAAAATGATTTGCCAGTGACCTGAAGACCGGAAGACCGTAAGACCTGGTATTGCTCTTTTAAGTGAATGTTTGGTTTGTGAACTACAGTTTTGTAATAAAATGTTTTCTCTAATCTACAGGTCACCAAGTCTAGAAATTGATGCGTTTGGTGCCTTTAAAATGAAATATAAAGAAAATTTAGTTAACATTAACAATGGTTCTCCTTACATTTCCCTTCTTATTGGTAATTGTAATGCTTATTACTCTGGTAGTTCGGCGGATGATGTAAATAATTCATGGGGAACTGAAATATATGAGATTAATTCTCATTACGAATATTTACGGAACCAATATGTATTTTGCAACAAATCACAACCAACATAGGGAGACTATTAGGTACCAACCTAGAGACAAATAAATGCTTTAACCTCACCACATTCAATACATACGGTTTAAAAAGGAACATACCTCAGTGGACACAAAATCGTCTCTGATACGTCTTTTTAACGTCTCCGCAAGTGGTCTTGAAGACGTCTCTGAGAGGTGTTGCAAGGAAGTATTTTAAAACGTCTTTAAATTTTAAAACGTCTTTAAAAAGACGTCTTGAGGACGTTTATGATTAGTCGTCTTCATTACGTACTATGTAAGTCTTTTAGACGTTTCTGAGACTTCTACAATACGTATATCCAACGTCCTTAAGACGTTTCTCAGACGTCTCTTTCATGTTTATAAAGACGTGTTTGAAACGTTTTTAACGATTTATTGAAGACGTTTCTTGGACGTCTTTTTGACCTTTATTTTTCCATGATTTATTTAAAACTACGCAGTTATGCAAACAAAAAATTTTCCGCAGTGTAAAGACTCTAGAACGAGTCCTTTGAACAGGTTTTTCCCCACGGGGTTTGGCGATTTTGAGACGTCTTTACGTTTAGAATATTTACCATTTTTGGGACCTTTTTTTGTTTTGCCTAATCGTTCCAGACCAATTCATTTCATTCATTTTTTTAATTATCTTAAGAGAAGAAAGTGTTTGCGGAACAAAAATAATAGGGAAGTATTTGTTTGTTCCTTTAAGTTATAGCAAAAAACCTCAACCAATGGTGGGTATAAATCTCGAGAACAAAATCTAATTGTCTCAATTAGTTCAATATGTATTTCCATAGTATGTAAAAATGCGAAATACGAATTCTAATAGACATCGTAAAAATTGTTAGTACATATTATGTGTATAAGCGTAAAAATTGTTAGTATACTCTCGATAAAGTATGGAATTCGGTTCTCGTAAGGTAAACGAAAAATGCGGTGAATAATCATTGTGGAGGAGAGAGAAACCCCACTTCATTTAATTCCACCTGTTTGATTTTTGAGGAATTTCTAGAACTTGCTTTTAAACTTCATATTTTTAGTCACATGTTTTCTCTATTGTACTTAAAGGGATTCCGAAGTAAAAAAAAATCCAAGTTAGTCTCATATTAAAGAGCTTAATGATAAAACATAATTTTTTATTTCTCAAGATATTTCTGTTTTAAGGTTTTTAAAGTAGCCGGTATAAAGTAATTTATGTGGAAATAATGGCATTATCTTTGAGTAGTGAACATATAGTAGGTATCTCCCCAAATAATATAGCTTGGTGCACGAAACTTGGCACTAGTGTGGGATAAAATAAGTAATAGATTTTGGAATATTCTTTGTCTTTTAAAATGGTACCTGTAGCTAGTTATTTAAGCATAGCTTAATGCCTCCTCCGCAGCTTAATTTTATTTATATCTAGCACTATTTATTTATATAGAAAGGCAAAAAGGACCTAGGCTTATGTTATTGGAAGAGCTTATAAAATTAGTACCTACATTGGTCGAAATAAAAGCAGATAATCACTGCGAAGGATTGATTTTTGAACAAAGCGTTACTAAGCCCAAAGCTATGTTCAAAAATCCCCTTCACAGTGATTGCATTAATTTTCACTATAATCAATGTGATTGGTCCGTTGCTTTAAAGTAAAAACCCCTTTACGTTAACATAATGTTATTGATGTTATTTGTATAGACATTAATTTTTTTGTGTAAAATTCTAAAAAATGGCATCTCTTTCTTATATTAGTACTACACCTGGACGAAAGGACTTGTTTCCGCTCCGTATACTTTCATCAAAAATTCGACGAAAAAAGTTTCAGATTTATGAGCTTAATTTAGGACAATTAAATGCAAAATATTTCATTCTTACTGTATGCATTTTACTCAAAGGTCATCGTATAGCGAGCTTGTCTGCTGGAATAAAACGTTAACGTAATAATTCGAGCGATCTTGGCTTAATGAGATTAGGCATAAAATAGCCGATAAGTGGGCGATTGGTCGTTTTATCCCTAGGTTCATATTACTAATATATGTACTTATCCCGCATATTCTCTCCATGTAATCCGTCGAAAATGAAGGTCCGTGATTAAAAGCGTGCCAAACAGATACAGAAGAAAACGCATTTATCAAACACGTCTCAAAAAGACACCCATGCACGTTCAAAGTATGTTTTAATGTAACGGAACCAATACGTTTTTCGGTTCGGCGTTCGAAAAAGGTATGTAGGACGTCAAAAAAGACGTCCAATAAACGAACTTCCAAACGATATTTTTAGCGACAGCTAAAAAGAACGTTTATGGAGAGACGCCAAAATGACGTACATAGGACGTCTAAAAAAGACGTCCAATAAACGAATGTTCAAAAGACTTTCTGACCGATACTAACTAAAACCGTTTATGTAGAGACGTCAAAAAGACGTACAAAGGCCGTCTAAAACGAGAGGTTTATTTGTGAACGTCTATAAGACGTCTTGCGCTGGTCTTAGTAAAAATTGATTTTCCAAGAAAAATTTAGACCTCATATACGTATATGATACATGAAACGTCTCCACAAAAACATTTTCAGAAAGAACTTTAGGAGACGATTTAATATGCTATCAAGACGTCGTAACCAAATATCAGCCCAAAAAAGACGTTTAAAAAACGTCTCGTGCCCAGGACTCTATATACTTCAATCATTTACTTCAACAGACATAATCTTTATAACAGAAACCTGGTTCACTCACTAGCTCAGAACTATTCATTATCAAAAATACTTTCAATTCAACTTACTGAACTATATTTCACCCTGCACTAAAAATAATAGTTATTTTGCAACAAAATTTGGAAGCAGGTGTGACTGTTTACGTGGATTTGAAAGCATTTCCAAAACTTCCCTTCCCGGTCTATGACAACAAACTGATTAAAATAAGTGACATTTAAATCGACCACTGGGAGAGTGCTCCTTTAATACGGTCATATGTGATTTCAATGCACAAGTCACATGCGGCTACATACAAGAATTATTCTATAAACTTATATCGGCAACAAAATTCGAGCTATCAAGTCGACCAGTAGCGTTTGTAGTCTACTAGTCGCAAATCAAATCGAGCGGTCCCAAATCTGGTCGACTATTGGGGCATTTAGTCAACCAGTGGAAAACTAGATCGACTAGTCACAATTCATTTGAACGGCTAGTCGAAAATCAACTCGAGATTCGAGATTAGTCGAAATTTAGTTCGAATAGTCGCGAATAGGTGATAGACGGACAAGTTGGTTTTTATAGTAATGTAAATAAAAACGCACGTTATTACCTAAATGCTTTTGACCTTTGAATCATCCCTAAGATCTCAGGAACCACATGTGCTACGTCAATGCAATTTTGCATGGAAACGCAGGTAAGAAAATGTAAAGAAAATCTGATTTTATTTGTCATGTAAATGTTTGATGACATCGCAAGTTGTGATTGTCAAAAGCAAAAATATTTGTAAGTTCAATTGTTAATAATTTCTTCCATAGACCTGAAAAAGTAAAGTTAACCTTTGCATTGCATAATATATCCTTTATCCAATCTTTCAAGAATATTAGAAGGTCTCATGGTCATAACAATTGAGATATTGGATATTATATAAAACCACGAATCTCAATATCTGATCACAATATGGCAAGTCTAGTAATACGATTTTTTTTGTAAATTAATAAGTTTTAATAATATACAACCTTGGACCGAATACCTTTTAGACATTTTATAAATTCATGCACATAAGTTTATGATTGTTTAAATCAACCGTGTATAGATGATCAAGTGCGGTACAAACATTAGGACGCAACAACATAACTGTTAAATCATTCCAAAGCACAGTATCCCTTTTATTAGATATAGGACGTGAGAAATTTCGAAATGTTTTAATAATCGGACCTGGAAACTGCGGTAAAACATTTATAATTAAGCCTTTAAATGGAATATACAAAGCCTTTGTCAATCCCGCAACATCAAACTTTGGATTGGTTCGAGTTGATGAAGCAGAAGTAGTTTTTCTTAATGATTTTTAGTGGAACTCACAGCTTATTCCTTGGCATGATATGTTGCTATTACTTGAGGGAGAATCTGTCCACCTTCTTGCTCCAAAAACAGACTTTTCAAAAGATATCTTACTTACAAATTACATTCCTACAAGCAGCAGCGAATTACAGTATATCAAGAGTGGAGTCGTGTCTGCGTGAAACAGAGATGATGGAAGTGAGATGGCGAGGATTCGGATATAAATATCGCATATCAGAAGAAGAACAAAAAGAGCTTCAACCGTGTAACAAGTGCTTCGCAAGATTGATTCTTGAACATTAAGAACACATCTGTTTGCGTAAACACTTTATCACACGGATAACTTGTCCAAAAACAACGATTAACCAATCAAAATTCGATAACTACACCTGGAAACTTTTATCAAAATTATGGTTGTGAATTAACCGCAACTATAAATTCTTTTAAATTACTACGTAAAAATAGACATTGCAACACGTTGGAAGATTTCCAAACGAATAACCCGCTTTTCCAATGAAAATAATAGAGAACTCTAATTCATTTTAATCAGATATTTGGGGTTTTAGTTCAAACATTTTTGAAAACATGTAACTCTTAATTTTATTAAGATATTTGCCACATCCCAGGCACCGATTATAATTTTTAACGCATTTGCTTGTGATTATTCGTTATAAATTTGATTGCTTAACCATATTTTTTAGGCAAATGTTTTATTTTACCGTTTTGTTTTCATTTTGTTCTCCTTACGTAAACAAACCGTTTTAAAAAATATTTTTGAAATATATATAAAGATATTTCTTATTGGGAGTCGTAAGCCATTTAAAATTATGATTCACTTGCATAAGGCAAACACAACAGTAAACATTTGTACACATAATACAGATATTACACAGTTGGTATCGGCCAGTATCGGCCATATTTTTTTCTTTAATATCAGTTAAAAAAAATAGTTGTGGGTGATGTTATATATGAATTGAAAGCAGAATGACAGGACTATAAGTAACAACAGTTCTTTTTTCTCTGAAAATTTTATAACGGGCGCAAATTACCCTGTCAAAACATGTTTTTTCCGGAGATAATAGTAGCTATACACTTTCCCACATTTTTTACACTTTAACTACAAATAAAAATATTTGTTTATGTTTCCCTGATCATATTTCCAACGAAAAACATTAAAAACCTAGACATTTAAAGCATTTCTATGCATTTTACTAGTGTTTTATTAGGATATGTGATGTGACCAAGGGCTCTCCAGACATTCAAAATTCTTACAATATTTTGAAACTAATACTGCGCATGCGCATAATGAACGTCCTCTTCAAGGGAAGTTTAAATAGGGGTACACAAATTCTTTAAAATGTGATAGAGGAAACAAAACAAAGATAGCACTGTGGTTTGTCAGCCAGATTCAGCCCCAAAATACCTGATCCTAAATATTTCTATCTACGAAACGTTGACATAATTCTCCTAGAGAGGAGTGTATATACATATCCTTATCATACTGTACAGCTGGATAGCTAGCTTGTTATATTAGGTTAGTTTATTCTAGCAGGACACATCCACACCCAGGAATAACTATACGGCACAGAAACACCAGTCTGTCAATACATTGTGGCTGTGTAAGAAAGCTAGTAAACAGCATTAAAGAAGATGGAAAGATCTTTTATTTTTTTCTTCAATTCTATACGGTCCACTTCCACCTCCATATTCTGAACAAATTAGTAGATCTTCACCGACCTTTACGAAAGGTCATAACTAACACATCTACAATCGTGTTCATAAATAATGGAAAAACGTGTGAATTTTAAAGGGTAATATAAACCATAAGTAAAACATAAAAGCGGAAATTAACCATCAGAAGTCCCTTGAGGTTTATCTCAGAGGTTTCTTCGAGTAGACTTAAGAAATTTTTTCGAATTTGCAAAAGACCTAAGATCCTAAGATTTAAATCTCCGAGATAAATCTCTTGGGACTTGTCGTGGTTATTTTTCGTGGTTTTGGTTCACTTGTGGTGAGTATTCTCTTTAAAATACAAAAACCCTATCACAAATTATGATCTGATTGTAGTGAGAATTACTTGCAGGCTTCAAAACTTAAGAAACGACTAATTAAAAATTTACACAGTGAAATAAGAATACTTACCTTATCAAACAAAATGAATACAAATAGTATAAACATAGAACACAATGAAAATGTAGCTGCAGTAAAAACAAAATGAGCTTTAAACATATATTTTGTCTTATGGTTTTTTTTATATTCTTTTCTTCATGAGATTAGTGATTAATAGTTAAGCAAAGTTCATGTTATTCATGTTATAGGATGAGTTTTATATGGACATAGAATTTTATTTCCAGTCCTTAATAGCACTTGGTAACTTTTGATTCCAGGTGCTAATTTTAATATGGCAATAGTACTTCGTTCATTTTCAAAGTTATAACTTCCTTTGTGTGCAGTGAATTAGTTTTATAAAAAGGTGTATTGTTATTGTTATAATAATAAAATATATATTTAAGGTTGTTGTTCAAGGTTTTAGCTCTGGCGAACCAGCCACCGATGCAGATGTAATTGTAGAGGATAAGAGTCAAAACAGTAACTTCTGTGGAAATACTGGCATGACATATTTGTCATCGATTACTGTTAGCTGTCCATAGCCGTTGATGGGTCAATCTGTAAAAATACAATTAGCATATGACTTTTATTTGGTACTGCGAGAAGTGAAAGTAAATAGAGTAGTACTACATTCATATTGACACTACACATCATGATACACTACGTAATATGGTTATATGTATATATCAATGCACGGGTCACATATGGGTATATACAGCCTTTATTTTATGAAATTGTATCGACAATGTAATTAGTGGAAATACATTTGTCAGGTTGAACTTATATGAGATCATAGCGTGATTTTTGGTGTCAAATAGGGCTTTATTGACGTCAGATGTAATTTTTTTGTTGTTTGTAAAATGAAAGTAACAAATTTGAGAACTAAATTTACATTTTCTCTTTTTATTGCAGTTAAACGCAACGATAGAAACGATAAAAATATAAGCACTAAATATAGCAATGTAATAAATATATAATAAAAAGTTTCAAAATTATTCATATTCTTCTAGGATTTAATGTAGATTTTACAGCGGTGCAAATACAAACAATCACTCTAATGAGGTTCTTTCTGATGCATTACAGTAAAAAAATAATGATATCTTTTATAGAACACATTTCATTTGTGTCATCAAAATTTATCAGGTTTAAAGACTAGTAAATTACACAATTCTGATCTGAAAAATATAAATTTGGGTCTTCAAATACACATTATTGTTACTTTTCTAACTAGGAATATAAAATATCTAAACAATAATAATTGTTGATACAACAAAATGAAAATAACAGTAAACAATTTTTTTCTTTAATTTTCTAAGTCAAATAAATTTTGCTAAGATCACACAATTTTAGATCCAACGGACTTATTATATAAAAAGTTACTATATATTAAATCAACCGCGGGCTATTATCCTTCCCAATTTCCCCTCCCATACCAATTAAAGAAAGAAACGATAAGATAAGATGGGTACTCACTAGGCGAGCTCGTTCACGCGTATTTCAAATTGAGCCATTACATAGGTTGAAAGTGAGGTCACCCGTTAGATCAACGAATTATCCTAGTAGAAATCTTTATGACCTTTATGATACTACTAGAAGTAATTTATTTGGAAACTTCACAACTAATACGGAATATTTTAAAAATCATGTTCTCTATATTGCGTCAGAAAATGGAATAAACTAGGTCTTGATTTGCAAAATTAAGTCTCCATTTTTGTTAACCCCATTAACATTGGGAGGGGGGGGGGGGCAATAAGTGCCCGCGGCATTTTTATTACGTTATAAAAGATTTTCTATCAATGGTTTGGTATTGAAATTTGGTGACTTATGGCATTGAAATTTGGTGACTTATCCTAACTTGTATCAAAGATTTTAACCATTAAATTTGTTTTGAAATTATTACGTTATTTTTCTAGGGGTAACTTAATTCTGAACAAGGGGTGAAATTTTGTTAAAATGATTGCTGAATTTTTGAATAGGTATGTGTTAATTATGGAAGTACTAAATGAAATATACGGAAGTATTGGAAAATACAGAGCAGATTTTATATTGTACAGACAACTGTTCCTAGTGACGTCATAAGAGGTACTAATGACGTCATGAAATCAAAAATATTTATGGCAAAATGTTTGTATTTTTTTTATAGTTTTTTTTTGTCATAAAATTGTATTTCTCAGACAAACCGTTCACTGCGTCAAAGTAGATTTACATATATATCCTGTTTATATAGCCAAAGGCTGCCGCTAAACAAGTATAGCCATCCTCAGCTATTGAGTGAGTGAGTGTTCCTATTGATTTTTTTCTTTAAGTATACCAAGTTTCACGCCATAAGTATCAGTGGTTCAGAAATAAAAGATCGCAGACATTTTACAATATTTTACACATTTAATGACGTCTCAGTATCAGTGACGTCATCAAATTACAGACTGCTCGTATAGACGTTTTCTATAAATGTACCCAGCTTAATGCCGAAACTATCAGTGGTTTGAAAATAAACGATAGAGTCATTTTAGAGCATTTTTTATTAATGATGACGTCATAACAGGTATCACTGACGTAATCAAGTCAAAACATTTTGATCAAAGTGTTTGTATTGAGTTGTTTTATAAGTCTACTAAGTTTCTTATCATAAGCATTAGTGGTTCGGTAAAAAATGGCTGCGGGCACTTTATGTCAACCCCCTGCGCTACACCAGCCAAAATTAGCCCAGTAGGCTTGAATATGCTTTACTTGCTTTAATACATCTGAGAAATGGTCCCGTTTGTTATATTTGGGACCCGATTGGCTTACAACTTCTCACTTAACAGACTGGAGTTGGTTTCGGAAATATTATCAGTATATTGGAGATGTCGGAATAGCGTTTTTGTGGCTAGGGAGAGAGAATGATAGTCTGCTCCCTCAAATGCAAGCGATATTAAGACACCCAAGAGAAAATAATTCGTCATAATTTTCTTAACCCTCTTTCCAGTTGTTTTAATCACATCTGATTTGACCAATACAATAAAATTGAAAAGACACGGAAAGATGCTATGCCGCCGAAATAGTTTGATGTGCAATCTAAAATTTAATTTTGTGCATTAACAAGTGTTGACGCAGCTTATATTTTTAGTATTTGTCGTAGCAATGATCATCTTGCACAAATATTACAGGGGCGGATCCATAGTAGGTCAAAGTGATTAGATGACTAGATAGTTCGTAAAGCACGTGCAAGATAAAGGTAAAATCCTGGAGTTTGAATCAAAGAGCTCCCTGCGGTCGAAAGAAATCAGCGCAGACTGGGATCGTGATTTTCTTAAAACCAGGCTAAATTTTGTATTCTTTGCCGCAGCCTGAAAGCGTGGTTCTTCTAAAACCAGGCTAAATTTTGCATTCTTAGCCACAACCTGGAAGCGTGATTCTTCTAACACCAGGCTAATGCCCTTTTTGACCACTTTTTTGGATGGTTAAAAAATGTTGTGCCCGATGTAGGCTGGTCAAAAAATTTCCACTCCTAATTTTGCAGTTACTTTTATATGGATTTTTTGATCTATTAGAATTTCTTTGCTGAGTCTACAATCCCTCACGTAAATATTTGAGACAAGGTGAATTTTGTGCAAAAATTCAGAATTTCAAATTAGGCAAAAA
>JAULBZ010003937.1:0-15567 GCA_032360805.1 Neoturris breviconis
GCGGGAATTTAATTTGGCGGATGACGAAAATTGTTTAATTTGGCGGGAATTAAATTTGGCGGTTTTGGGCAAAAACCACCAAATCCGCCAAATTTTCTTCCCGCCAAAATTTCTTCCCTTAAAATATATTCAATGAAAACGCTGTTCTAGTGTCTTTATTGCGGACTTTGAACAAGTTTTTGCCCACTGGGATACCTCAAAAAAGTAAGGAATAAAAAATTAATGAATGAAAGTAAATTTATCCTTGACAAAGTAAAAATTCAGCATCAAGAAAAGGTTCTAAGATTAAAGACAAATAACCACTATGGAAGAGTGGTTTTTGACCATACATAGTTACAGGATACAAATACTGAAGCTACGCTCATAAATCTCTCCATCAAACTCATTATTTCTTCTTGTTTCTAGCGTACTGACAACCGTAAATCTGATGGAAAATACACAAGGAAGTTTGTTAAATAAAAAAACTTTCTATTTCTTTTTCGTGATAAAACAAAAAAGGTCATTGACTGGTTGCACTTTTCATGATTTATTTACTGTTTTGATTAAAAAGTATTATGTTACCTCATATTGTCTTCTGACACTAAAGGTATTTTCTCTTGTTCCGTGGAATCTTTATCATTGTACCTAAATATAAAACCAAGAGTTCAATAACTGGCAGTCATCAATGTACCCCAAATGAAGCTTTATGCTCAAAACAAGGATGTCCCAAAAAAATCCAAGAGAGCTCAAAATTTATATCATCAAAGAATAGTATTTTCAGTGCTCCTAATAAGAGCAAAATAATCATTGTGGATGAGTGAATTTTCTGCATTGCTTCACCTCCTCCACAGTGATTATTTGCTCTTATTTGGAATAATAAATTGGTTTCTTCATCAACAGTGTTCAATATATGTGTAAATAATCACTGTGCAGAAGTGATTTTTTAATATAGCTTCAGAATACAAAGTTTGAAGCTATGCTCAAAAAGCTCTCCTCCACAGTACTTATACTCTTATTTCAATCGCTGATCATGTACCAATGAAACCAGTCATTACAATGAGACACTTGACACTTTTTCAAGCCTCAAGATAATGATCGGACAACACCTGCATCATGGAAAGTTAAGGAAGATATTGTCAACCAATGATATCAGTCACTAAACTGTTTAGTAAAATTCAGTGAGGTAGACTGGGAGAACAAGTCAATATTTGTTACTATTACTCACAGTTTCTTAGTTGGGATTTCTGCCCTAACCTGTCTTGACTTTTGTAACTGTTTCTCTAAAATAAACAAATAACATAAAAATAAGAGCAAATAATCACTGCGGAAGAGTGATTTTTGAGCATATCTCAGGGACTAAAATAACTACTGGTTATCACTATGGAGGAGAGATTTTTAGCTAAATTTAAAAATCTCACATCCAAAGCGATGCAGCAGTTATTTTAACCCTGATAGCTTGAGGCTAGAAAGACTCCTCCTCAGTGACTATTTGCTCTTATTATTTTTCCACTGCGTCGTGATCATCGTTGTAAAACAATTTTCATGGGTAATTGATCACACATGGCTGATGAAAAAAATTGTTTTCTCTGAGAATCGTTTAGTAATTTTTTATAGCTCTTCACTGAAGTCCATGCGTTACTGGCTAAAAAAGTACAACGTGCAGTAATTATTTGGAGACAACATTACCAACTT
This sequence comes from Neoturris breviconis, assembly GCA_032360805.1. Classification (NCBI taxonomy): domain Eukaryota; kingdom Metazoa; phylum Cnidaria; class Hydrozoa; order Anthoathecata; family Pandeidae; genus Neoturris; species Neoturris breviconis. The sequence continues at coordinate 1,672 of JAULBZ010003937.1, forward strand.
TGAACTAATATCTCACAGTAACTTTTATGGACGACTCTTTACAGTATATATATTCTAGATTTACACTGTAAATTGTAGTATTTGAATAACCAAAAATACTTAATAATATAAACATAAAGGTTGTAAAAACATATATATATATATGCAATGTATATTTGTAGTAATTTTGTTGCGCACATAGGGATTAGGAAAGATTTATTTTACAACAATATAGTATTACCATAGTAAAGGATCATCTTAAAAATAAATCTTACAATGGATTGACAGAAGAAACCAATCCATTGCAAGTTTGTTAACTTTGTGCAGATTTTTGAGCATAGTTTAAGGCTTTGTAGCCTGGCTGAAGCTATGCTCAAAAATCCCTCCTCCACAGTTATTATTTCCACTTATTTCCAGACTTCATCATTGACTTGATTCTTCTTCTTTGCAGATGCTGGTCATTTCACTCATGAATACACACCAATGCCTCAAAATAACGGTTGGACATCACTTGTGGAGGAGTGCTTCAAAGCTGAAAACTTTACTCAAAAACACTCTTCAACAGGTAATATCTGACCGTTATAATGAGGCTTACAAACCTAATTTTATTTGAAGATCTGATGGATTTCTTAACTTATTCTTATTCAGTAATGGTACATGATCAGCACTACCATTCTAAAAAAAAAATAAAAAAAAAAATATATATAATTGCAGACATTAATCTAGTGAAATAACATTCCTATGTGCACTTTCTTTAAAGTTAAATTAATAGATTACTCACAGGCAAGCCACTGAATTCACGACAACATTCCCCTGTAGAGGAGCATCTTTTGAAGGATAATTAGTCTCTAAAGATGCTCCTCGACAGGGAAATACTGACGTGAATTCAGAGACCTGCCCAGGACTTCACTTTTTCCTGATTCATGAGAAAAAGTTTATGACGTCATTATGTAGCTTGCTTCAAATAAGCAAGTAAATAAAAAGCTTCTACCACAACTCTATATCCTCACACACAATATCTAAAAAGGATATTCCTTTAATACAATAACATATACAAATATATCTTCATACCAAGCCATTCTGTTGTTTCGTAGACGTAGTCGTTGTTGTAATGATTGCAGCTACATTCATTGATCTCGCTTACTACATTGATCTCACTTAGTATAGTTTCTCGATATGAAAGCTTTTCTTTAGTAATATTTATTTATCTATGGAGGTAAACATACTCAATTCTCTTTATAAGAATTACATACTACTGGTATATAAATAATTTTGACGTTTTGACGTTTGCAATTTTTAAAGCATTTCCAGCATTTATAGCCTCATCTGATTCTTAAAGGGGAACTATAATGGTTATTTTTTTTTCTTTATGAAAATAATTACCTAAGAACTATTGTGCTTGTGAAAATAAGTAGATTTTCGCAACCTTCAAGTCAGACAACTCATAACATGGGAAACTACAGGAAACACTTTCCTTCAATTTTTTTATATCTAAGGATCCTCATGTTTTTGTTACACACTGTATTCCAGCTTCGTATCCAGCAATTTTCCTCTTCTGCCAATCCGAGTTTCAATATTTATTGTTAACTATTTGTATGTGTTTCTATGAGCTATAACTTTCTCTTGACGCCATTAATATCATTTGCAACATTAATTATATCGAAGGACAAGATTAAATAATTTATCAATATACAACAAAAGTTTGGAAGGCTCATAAGTCATAGTTGCAGTAAAGACGCTAGAACAACGTTGAAACGTTTTTACTTTGAAGAAGTTTTTGCCCAATGGGTGCTTTTTCCTATGAAAAATTCTTGTTTCTAAAATGCTTGCATATATAAAATTCTTGCAGTAAAATTTTACAAATCCTTAGCTGTTTTGATAAGCAGACAACATGAAGAATGTTTGGATTTTAAATGCTGTATATTATGCACTCTTCTCCACAGAGGCCTAATTTTCGAGCATAAATTACACAACATGAGCGTTTACTATTTGTTTACATGAGGTTATTTAAAAATAAAGAATTTTGTTTAAAATGGCATATCGTAATCATATCGCCAATTTGGATCTTTATAAATCTATATTTGAGTTGTACACACTAGACTTGCCCTAAGACTGACTAGCCAGAAAACAGAATTTTGTACAAACTAAAAAAGAGAATAGTAAGAAAAAGGTTTATATAGTAGATATAGTAGATAAACTATTGCTTATAGCCCAATGAAGCTTGAAGCTTCATTATTGTTGGTGATGAGTATCTTGTACCAAAAATCCCTATAAACTACGACAAACCTTGGAAATGTATAAAACAATTACACAGAAGGCAGAAAACAGGGTTACCTTCAGAAGGCACTCCACAATTTTCAAAATTTGCTTTTTTCATTTTTGGGCACTCCACTGCAGATTATTTTGCAGGCTGTTGTGTAAGGTTCTATAGAGGAGAGTGCTTTTATTTCAAACTACGTCTTTAGTAGAAGACTGCAGATGTTCAAGATAGAGGTCTTTCTTGTTACACTTTCATATCAGGATCATGGTTTTTACATGCATATAATATATTTTATGTAGTTTATCTAGTTGTTTATAACCTGAAATTAATAAATACCTACAGTATTGTTCTTTTGAATAAAACAATAAACTAAAAATAGGAGCACCAAAAATATAACATCTGTCTAGTACATGAATTGTTTTTATTCAGACAAATATTTTAATTTATAATATATATGTATGACATTACATGAGCTACATTTTTAACCTTGGACGCGAAACTCTAAATGAGGATACAGTAATTCGATTTGAAAGGTCGTGATGACCTGAAATTTTAAACTTATTCTGGTTGGGGAATTGCATGTAAAAATATCTAGCTCAAGGAAACGTTCAGTGTTCGAAATAAGAGCAAATAATCACGTTTGAGTCAAAAATCACTCCTCCACAGTGATTATTTGCTCTTATATTGAACACTCCACTATATCATATAAAAATATAATGCTCCAGGAAACGATTATTACATATGGAAAAAACAACTAACATAAAATTACTTTCATAAGTATGTATAAACAAAAGCTCGTTATGAATCATTAGGTCTATGACATCTCATTTCAATACAAACAAAAACTTCTAAACGCAGACCCTGAAATAATTTTTTTCATCCGTCAGTCATGCTGACCGGGAGCGTTATCTTACGGTCATGATATTCTGCCTACTGACATATTTGCAAATCACATATATAAGTCGACGTTGTGTATAAGTTGAACAGTGACTCTAATATACTTAAACATACACTAGATAATAAGCTTCAGGCACTTCCGTGAACAAAAGCACTGGCATATGGTGTAATACGTATAGCTAATTTAAGTGTGCGATAAATTTCAAAAAATGTTTGTTTTTGTAGCATCTTTCTAGCTCAGCAATCACTGTTGTACACTATAAAAACTTTTCAAACATACCTCCTCTTTCCATGTTAACCTTTGTTACAGCCCATCTAGCTTTGTTTTTCCTTGGCCATTTAATAAATTTGTAGAACTTGATTTGAAAAACCGATTCTACTTTTTTTATCAAAATCAGACAAAACAATCATCTTCGTTCCAAGTTTGAAGAAAGTAAATTTGCTAGAGTTTTATGCATTATAAGAATCAGCCGCAAAGACTTGTTCAAAGTCTGTAGTAAAGTCGCTAGATACAACATTGAAATTCTAGCATCTTTACTGCAGACTATATACCTGTTTTTGAACACTGGATGAAATTTCAATTAAAAAACTATATTTATAGCACAGACCAACATCTGTCAGCCTATTTTAAATCATTTTGTTTGATAAAATTGCTTAAAAAATGTACCTACTAAGGGATTACACTATATAGCTATACTTAGGGGCTATAACTATACTTAACTCGTATCGGCATAAAACTCATAAAAAATCTCAATGCAGCAATTTGGCACAGTCAAATTCTCATAAAATACCAATGTTAAAAACTTTATTTAACTTCCGTACTAAAATCCAAAACAAAACTTTCCAATTTTACTAATTTTCATGTACGAGGAGTTCATTCCTGAAGTCAATTTTACTGAAAAGAAGTACGTATAGAAAATGTTTGAAACCATAAACATTTCACTCGCTCACCGAAAAGTTTCCGTAAAGCCTGTTGTGTGGATGTGATTTTGTAAATTTTACTTTATTTATATATAGCTAATTAAAGGATTTATCACTACTGTGCATCACTGGACAATGCCATTATCCGTGGCAACATGAGTATGTGGACCCATATAAAAAAGTGAACACTATTATGGAGGCTTATAAAGTTTATGTAAAACCCAGGCTGCCAGTGACAGTGTAGCTATCTAGCTATAGTATAAAGGACATTCTAACAAAACCTGTTTCACACAAAGGCAACAACTCTCATATCACTAAAGCAACCTATAATCACGTCAGCGCTGCAAGTATAGGTGAAAGTTTCGATTTGTATTTTCTTTGACATGTCCCTTTCTGCCCCCACGTCACGTCTATCATCCACACGCGTCACACATAGCAATTAATTATCCAGCTACCCAACAGATACACGCATTATGGTATATGATTTTGATATTCTGAGAGAGCGAGAGGATAAACAAACAAAAACATTTCATTGTTCATTCATTTCCTTCGACCATTTCCTGGCCACAGTCACGATGTATGTGTTATGTAAGAAATCACGAATTTTTGCAAAGTTTAAAATGGAGCGCCAAAAGCGAGTTTATTACGCGGCAGGAATGTTTTCCTTCGATCAAATGCGGATGACCGGAGAAGAATTATAGTAAGCAACCTTTTCAGAAGTGCATCGTCAGATCTTTAAAGCAATCATTAAGCAACTTTGTGCAGAAGAGCTAAAAGATCCCGATTCAATTGAGACCCGGCTTGCTGGTAGACTTATACCATTATCAAAAAACTGGTGTTAGACCAATTGGGATCGGCGAAGTACTCAGAAGAAGTATCGGTAAAGCCGTAGTGTCAATTCTAGCCAAAGACATATTAATAACATCGGGAAACCTCCAGCTTTGCGCTGGCCAAAAATCTGGATGCAAAATCGCCATTCATGCAGCTGCAGATCTATTCAATAACGACAACAATCACGGAGTGCTTCAAATTGATGCTCATAACGCTTTCAACTCGATTAATAGAGCCGTTGTTTCCCACAACTTAAAAACTGTCGATTTCAAAATTGACGATTCTAGGACCAGTAAATGTAGTAATTGACTGAAGAGAACTATCATATGTTAGAATCATATGAAGTTTCAAATAAGTAAGCGCCTTTTTAATGTACTACATATAATTGTTCTACAGCATTCTACTGTATCAGATTATACGTCAACTTTCCGAGCGGAAAAAGATAGGAAGTATCAAATAGATTGCTTGAGTGGAATTGATTTTTGAGTTTTGTGACGTCATAGGGGGCGGTCAGAATTTAGATCATTCCACCATAAGGAACAAACATCTCGTATGGAGTATAAAGGTGACGTCGATGGTTGTCATAATGCCTTCAAATTTCTCAGGGAGTCACAAGATTTCACGTGACCAAGTATGAAGATAAACCAACAATAGAAAGGTGATTTTCAGAAATTCGCTATGATGACGTCATCGCATATAAACCATATAACCATAACCATACCAAACAACCGCTCATGTTATGCCATTTTCCTATACAGAAGCAGCTATAGGGATGTGCTCTGTGAAATAGGTGTTCTTATTCTCCAGCTGACGTCCATTTCAGTTAGTATTTCCAGCTACATAAGACTTCCCTGAAAACGGAACAGTTTTTCCTCGGAAGAACACCTCTTTTCCCCAGATAACCATTTTGTCCATCCTAGCACAGATCCTATTTACAGCTGAAAAAATTTTATTTGGTGCCATCATTTCTCAACCGAGATGAAATCTGAGAGTAGTTCATTTTTCCAGTCAGAACTTCTCAAAAACACATTAACTTTCCAGTCGACGAGATGCCAGCTCAGAACAACTCCTTTTTTCAAACCAGGAGGAAATAATAGCGCAAGAACAGGTCAAATCTCCAACTGGTATTGTTTTCTGGAAGGTAAGAACAGGTCTAATTCCCAGCCAGTACAACCTCTTAGAACACCTATTTTCAGGAACACCTCCGTTGGCTGCTTTCGTCCTGTAAACCTAAGCCATAACCAAAAACCTAAATCATAACCAAACCATGCAATATACTTATAAACCTAGGTCATGCCATAAACCTTTAACCCATAGGTATCCACAACCATACAAACTAAAACCGTCCATATCATAAACCGACAAGTCATAGTCGAAAAGAAGAATGAGCAAAAAGGATGAAAAGAAGAATTTATTTATTTTGGTCTGTAAAATATCAATTTTATTTTTCAAAAAATTCCTGAAAAATCTGGTCTGTAAAATATTACTTCAGACAGTGGTTCACAGACGGTACACGGTGGCCGGTGGATTTCACCAACGCCTTATTGCTATTACAATACAACGAAAAAGAATGCGACATTACGAGAATTGCTTTCGTTGATGATTCCACAGGTGGTTGGAACAATTCAACAAATGAAATCATGGTGAAAAATCATCAAGAAACAAGGTCCATATATTGGTATTACCCAAATGCTTCGAAGAATGTACTAATTATTAAAGAACAATATACTGCACTGGCAACCTCGTTACCAGGGTTTTTTCCTTTTATAACACGGAAGAGCTCTTCCGTGTTTGAAAAGGCAAGAAGCCCTGGGAACGAGGTTGCTGCACTGGCAAAAAAGTTTATTTTCAGATTATCTAGTTGAAATAACATCATCTGGTAATATACACCTAGGAGCTGGTATTAGAAATAACGCATACAAAAAAGGACATGTGTCAAAAATGTGCTTGGAAATAACGACGGAAAGGTGAACTGAGTGGAATTGAAATTACTCTATGGATATTATACGCTAATTGGGTTAAGACAACATTTTTTAAGGCAATAAACATGTAGTTCTGGTGGTAGATGGATTATGTCCGACAGATGCGATTTTTAAACTGCCATACACCGCGTGAAAGCCTACCGAATGCAGTCCCGTATTTCTCCGTATTCGCACTGTGTATTACCGTACATGGCAATACGCACTCCGAATACGGGTCCGTATTTGGTAGACTTTCACGCTGTGATAACTTTAAACACAGAGAGAATAGAGATTATGGTTCAGGTTAAAGTTTATTGCTTCGAGTACAATCCGCTTCTAGAGTCGAGCGCGGAGAGGGAAACTGAAAGCATCAAACTGTCCACGTCGTACGAAAATTTCTTGAATTTTTCTGTCTTCACGCGAGACTATAAAAGTTGCCAAACCATAAGGGGCAATTAGCTGATACACGTTTTTTTCATAAACATCAGTAGATTGAGCTGAGTTTCATATGCTTAAAGCTTTACTGTTTTAAGGCTCAAATGATGCTTAATTAGAGACTTAACTTCAATTTTTGCAATAATAGTGTAAACAAAATAAACGTTCGAAAATGATGCTAATTTTTCTAAAGTTGACCAATTTACTTAAGCAGCGAGCACATAGGTATACAAGCTCGTCCCCAGCACCTTTTGACTTTTTTTTTATTTTTCTCGGACGAGAAAAATAAAAAAAAGTCAAAAGGTGCTGGGGACGAGCTTGCATATATATATATAATGGATAATTTATACAATTTCTTGTCTGTAGTTTTGCTCAAGGCCTAAAGAATTTTACACTTGTAACCTCCCTATGTCGATAAGGTGGCATGAATTTTATTGAATCCCTATTGCGATCAGGGGATGAATTTGACTGCAGCCTTGTTTCAGTAATAGCATGATGATAAGAGAGTGAGTTTGATTGCAGCTCTATTTCGATACGAGAATGACTTTGTCGCCCAGGTTCGATTACTTTGTGGCAATACGTCGATAATGAGATGAACTTATAGCCCTGTTTCAATAATAGCATGAGTTTTTTCCATTCTGTTTCTTCGAAAGAGAGGCCGAGACAAAGAAAAAAAGGGAAATTACCGCATTGCAACAAGTTTCTACTCTTTTTCATGTATTTGTGAATAGGTCTATTACATCAGAGGTGTTACATTAATGGCTTCAGTGGCACTTGCGAGTGCTAGTGCAAATTATTAGACAATCAAATTAAAATATAGCATAATCTACCCATAGCTATTTTGTATTGCGTCACTCGATGATAAATCGTGCCTTTAATTGCATAACACATTCCACGATGTGAAATACACCATATGGACATATGCCAATATTGAATCGATTTTATTCAACATTCTCAGTGGAAAAAAACTTGTTCAAAGTCAACAGTAAAGATGTTAAAACAACGTCGACCGACGATGCTCTAGCATCTTTACTGCTGACTGTGAACAAGTTTTTACTCAATGGGTTGCATTACGAAAGACTACCGAATGCGGTCCTGGACGTGTGATGGACTGTGTCCGTATACGCCGTATTCGATAAACCGGAACATCATTTGATAGTCCGTTTGAGTTTGTTGTTCAAAACACCATCTTTATATTTATACAAATTTCCAGCTTTGTTTATATTCAATCAACAATGAAAATGCTTAAAATTTTATGGAAAATATCAAATAATCCTACTTACACACAACGCGAAGAAGTATAAATATCAAAAATGAAGCTATTAATTGTTTTAGCATTTCTTGCTATGGCTTATGCCAACTTTGAAGGTATCAAGTAATGTTTATTTGCATTCCAACCTCTTTCCTAGGGCTTCTTCCTTTTCGAAATACGGAAGATAAGAGCGGGAATTTCTTCGCTGCTCTTCCGTATTTGGAAAAGGCAAGAAGCCCTGGAAACGAGGTTGGAGGCATACGGAAAGTCCGGATTTCCAGGATTTTTCCGCTTCTCCCCTATTTTCTTTCACATACATCTTTTTAATTTTTTTTATACTATATATTATATTTACTCCAACTTAGTCCGGTCTCTAATTTAGTCCAAGTGGGAGTCATCTGAGGACAGTGCCCTTAAGGCCGTTTTCCACTGCAGAAAAATTTGCACGGAACGGAAAATGCGCACGCGTAGAAAAATTTTTTAGACACTTTAGACAATTTCTACCAATGAAATGTCTATAATTTTTTTTCTACGCGTGCGTAATTTCTGTTCCGTCTTTAAGGCCGTTTTCCACTTCAGAAAAGTTTCCGCTGAACAGAAATGGAATATAAAATGCGCATGCGTAGAAGAAAATATGTTGCTGTTCCGTTTGAATACCAGGAGGTTATGACTGGCAGGAAAAACTTAACAAATATAAGTTATCCCAGTGGGTAAAAACATGTTCAAAGTCCGCAGTAAAGACGCTAGAACAACGTCGAAGACTGCTGACTTTGAACAGGTTTTTACCCATTAGGATCAGATATTATACCATATATTTTCTTTTAGATGATCCTTCTACTACATGTTTAAAAACAGTTGAAGCTGCTGAGGTATGCAATTTCATTAGTAGTCGAAATAAGTAAATAATCACTGAGGAGGAGGGATTTTTAAACGTAGCTTACAGTCTACCTTTTGTATTTTCTAGTGTTACAGAACTTTTATTGGATGTAGAATGCAGGTGCTTTCAATACGATCACGTGACAAATGTTTACTAGCATTGGACTTGTGCGTTGCTGGTGATTGTCCGTTTAAAGTAAGATATCATTAATGACAATGTATGGCAGGCCCAAATGATTGGTTGCTTTAATTTTTCAATTAAATGCAAGATTGAAAACTCACACGAAAACCAGATTAAATTGTATCAGTTTGTATTGTATGTGTAATTGACACATACTGATCATGCCCAGATAATTTCAGAGTCCAAAAATATCAGAAAATTTACCAGAGGGACTGAATTCAGGGTGTGGTTACTCACCTTCCTGCGTTACAATTTCCAGAAGTTTTTCAATTTTCCAAACCATAACTAAATTATAGACGCTGGCCTAAAATGTCATGTTAATTAAGTTAGTCATTTGGAAATTATAGACAAAAATCTTCCAGCCAGCCGGCAAAAATCTGTTTAAAGTCGGGAAAATAACGTTGCTGACTTTGAACAGGTTTTTGTCGACTGGGTATTGTCCCGGATACTTCCATATACGGTATAGCCAAGTTCAAAGTCCGCACCAAAGACGTTAAAAACGTTTTTCCTAGCGTCTATACTGCAGATTTTGAAAACGGTTTTGGTCACTGAGAGTGCATTGCCATATAAGGCAATACAAAGTTATATCAGGTATTCGGGATTATACTCGGTGAATGAACCTTGCCATTTCCCTTCCGGAAAAAATACATTGTTTTAAAAACACGTCACGTGCCCATTGGCTTATTTGTTTCTTCTTAATTGGTGTTCCGTAACTTATTTTTATTTTCCATTCGTTTAGTGTAATAAAGCTTACAAAGATTGTCAACACAACGCTCATTCATCTTCTGAAATTTTCAAGTGTCACATTGAGAAAAATTTCTGTGACATAGATTGTAAAGCAAGGATGCATCAATGAATTTGAATAAAACTTTCTCTACCACATTTATTGTAGTTGTTTCACATTTCCCTTATTCTTAAGGTTGGTTTCTATAGGGAGGGAAATTCCGCGCGCGTAAGCCAAATGAAGACATTTCATTGATAGAAATTGACATCACACATCATGTGATGTCAATTTCTACCAACAGCATTAATTAGCATTAACAGTAATTTTTCACTATTGAAAACAACCGGACCAGACCAGATTAATCATGAAAGCCATCTGTATCAATAACAATAGGCTAAAAATTACTAATGTCACCAGTCTAGTGAAAATCAACCATTAAATATTTAATTTTAGCACTGTCAGACATCGTCATTTAAAACCTCCTGGTGGGCAAAAACTTGTTCAAAGTCAGCAGTAAAGACGATAGTACAACGTCAATAACATCTCCTTTTTTTTGCACATGTTTTTTTCCACTGCCTAGATTTATTTAAGGCTTCCAGAGTCTATGGGGAGAGTCTAGTGTACCCATCTCTAACTTTTGAAATATTTTATATTTTGTGCACCAAGGTTTTCTTTCAGTTCGTTAGACTTAGCGGATCTATAAATACAAAACAAAATGTTTGAAGTCGACTATCTTCAAGCTCTTCCTCAACGCCTTTTGATCATTTCATTTTTCTCGGATCTGATAAAAAAAGGGGACGAGTATAGACTATATAATTGATTATTCTTATCGTTTTATAGAAGCGATAAATGTCAATCAAGGTATTTAGCAAGCTCGTCGCCAGCACCTTTTGACTTTTTTTTATTTTTCTCAAATAAAAAAAGTCAAAAGGTGCTGGGGACGAGCTTGGGTATTTAGGTCACAAGAATTTGTAGGATAAATTTAAAACATAGTAATCTGTGACCCAATTTTAAAGTTAATTGGGTCATTATACTAAATTTTCATATTTTCGCTTTAGCCCCTTTTAATTAGATATTTTTATTGATTAATTTATTTTTAACATATTCCAGAAATTATTTAGTTAAATTATTTGGTTTTAGGTTAATGCTAGTTAATGTGAATTTTCCCCCAAAATCTGAACAAAAATCCGAAAGGTAAATACAGGAAAACGGAATCATCGCGTGACAAATATTGTCCAATTGTTTTCTGTCAACATGGGTAGTAGTAGCTAAACTGGAAAATGTTTCAAGTTTCAATTCCAAACCTGACTTATGTTAGTTCACAATTGGTAGTAAAAGTTGAAATTTAAAAGTATCCCAGTAGGCAAAAACTTGTTCACAGTTCGCAGTAAAGACACTAGAACAACGACATTCGACGTTGTTCTAGCGTCTTTACTGCTGACTTTGAACAAGTTTCTTTCTGCTATTTTTTGGTGTTGAGTTTTTTCGTTTGTATTTTTCACAAATTCACGAAACATCAATATTTAGGGCAGAAATTTTAAACCTTGCTACATAATTCGCTGTAAATATACCATATTTATTCGGTTTCACTTAATTCAGGACCTTTTAGGAGAGACACTTATACGAGATGAGGCGCTTATTAACCCTATTTCTACTGGGTGCATAATCAAGCTCGTCCTCAGCCCCTTTTGACTTTTTTAAAAATTTTCTCGGACCTTGTAGAAAAGACGAAACCCCTTTTTGAATGAATGGCTTATATGACTAGAGATTTTGGAACTTTTCCTATAATTTATCTAGAATAACATTTCTTGGTAACTAGAGATAATTTCCCCTTAGTAAACAATTTTTAGACAGGCGGTAAAAAAAAAAATACTTTTCTTATTTTTGCTTGAAAGACATTCTGACAAATTATGGTGACAAAGAAAAAAAACTTCTTTTTTTTGCGCCACCTGTTTTTCCTTGATTACTTCATCATAAGTAATGACGTCATCACAAAAATAATTATACAAAAATGTTAACTATGGGTTGATCCAACTGGAAAGTTTCCGCACTGCAGCATGGTTATATCAAAAGTTATGGAGGGGGTCCCCCCACCAGATTTTCAGAGCCCTAAATAGTCTAGTAGAAATAGGATTAAGAAGACAGCTTTTTTGCCATAACTTTTACCGTTTTCCCCCGCAAGGAAGTCCATGGGTTTACCCAAGGAGGACTCACATACGAATTTTATTAATTTTTCAGATTTAACTTTATTGGAATCACGACCGTATGTAAGCCCATGAGCTTATACAAATTGTCCCATAATTAAAACGGTCGAAAATAACATATTCTGAGGTGTTTAGGATTCTTTTTCAATTTTAAATAACGCGAAATCGTTTTTCTGTAAGACCATGAGGTAGGCTTTCATGAGGGCATGAGGGGGAATACAAAGCGAAATTTGGTACAAGTAGTAAAAAGTCAAAATAAAAATATAATGTTAAAAATTTGACAGACCAGAATATGACATTTTTTGTACCAAAAACACATCTTTGCAAAAACACATACTCGTACCCAACGCCTGATAATCTCTATTAATACGGAAAGTCGACATATAAGACATGAATATCCGATTTAACAAAGAACGAGGGAACGAGGTTGCCAAAAGCAGGCTTAACTATCCATAATTCCTGAACTAACAAAAAAAAATTAAACAATTAAATAATCTACTAATTTCTTTTTCAGGAGGGGCGCTTATTTGAGGGGCGCACGTATACGAGGGGCGGCTTATTATTTAAGAATATTTTAGAAGAGGCGGTTCATCGGGACGCTAAATCAACTTTCACTGTGGTTTTTGATATCCCCCAAATGAATAATTGCAGATATACTTGATTTCCATGAGGGTAATAATTCTCCGCGAAAGCCAAAAGAGGACATTCTGTTAGTTGAAATCGATGACACACCATGTGTGACGGCGATTTCTACCAATGGAATGTCTTCTTTTGGCGATTTTTTTTAGCTTCGTGGAAATCAACAAAAATAGTAAACCAAAGAACAAATCATCTTCAATCATCTTCATTTCACTGCCTTCTCGAAATGAAAAATAAGCTCTGTGTGAATTGTGAAGAATAAAGGATTCTTTTTTAGGGTAAATAGAATATAACATTGATAAAAAGAAGCTTGTTTATTTATGCTTTTTCATACATTTATAACGCATATGCTCGTGGTGGACATCGTAAAAAATAATAATGCTTAAAGGCTTTCCTTGTATCCTTTTTAATGACAAGAATTTCAACTTTCTTTTTAAAAAACATTCCAATTCTAAGCAACGAACACCAAGTGAAGGACTTCCGAATACAGACCCGTATATCTCCATATAAGGACTGTGTATTGCCGTATATAGCAATACACAGTCCATATATGGAGATATACGGGACCGTATTCAGTACACGTTTTTTTATAAGAAACCGGTTTATAAGACACCTAGTAGAATCTTCAAAAATTACGAAACTTTTACTACTACAAGTTACTGCTTTTTGGGATAAGAAACTTTTTGGATTGGCATGTTGGTGTTGTTTCGTGGTACAACAAGAAGCTAGACGAATA